>LQNS02278141.1:59492-76732 GCA_001587735.2 Parhyale hawaiensis | reverse complement strand
TTGTTATAAAATGCAGTATTTCCAAAGGAAATGCCCTTGGCATGTTTCATTTATAGTGCCGCTAGCCCCCTAGAAATTTGGTATGCAATAGCCTTTTGTATACTGATGATTTTGCAGCAAAAAAAAAAAAAGCTAAATTTCGACCCCCTGTGGACTCATTTCCCCCCCCCCCCCCATTTTGGGGGGGGTTCTAGTGCCGCTAGCCCCCTAAAAATTTGGGACGTATTGCCCCCATACCTGAAGACACTTTTTGAGCAAAAAACAGAAAATTGATAATTATGACCATTTTCGCCTAAACGATCCCCTTAACTTGAAAAACTCAATAAATGTTTAATCAACAATAATCTCTCAGTCGCTTTAACAAAACTTGCATAGCAGAAAAGCTGTTACCGAACTACACGATATATATAAATATATAGATATATATAGCCTACAGTACTCGTGCACTATATATTTTCCAGTCGGTAATGTGACTGATAGTTAACGTCAGTCGGTATTTTTCAGTGCCCTCCCCCCCCCCCCCCNCCCCCCCCAATGTTGGATACTTTGCGACATCCCTGCAAATGAGCGGAGCTGCGTGGAGAGGCCGCATGTCAGCTCTTGTACAGTCGGCTGATGTGAGTCTACTGGTGAACTGTATGAAGCGGTACAAACAATTATCAATAGAAAATTGCAGTGGGAGCTGGTGGAAGCATTTACGGCACCAGATATAAGATATGGGTCAGTATGGCGTCCTGAATTACTTTCTTCTTTGAAGTGAAGTCTTACTTACGCTTTATATTTAGTTCACAGAGCTCTTCACATTACATATTTACACAATCACCGCATTTTTTTTTATTTTGTTCCTGCCATCTCCCGCTAATGAATGGCCAGCTACTTGAGCTGCACCTATGCATAAAACATGTTAAATTTGTTGATGTAACTGTTCCTGTGGTTTCTCACGCGTCAAGAATATAACACTGCTTATATTTTTGGTGAGGATTAAAATCCCAACCTTTGAAAGCCTGAGGCCCGACCCACAAATACTTCGACTCGTCGATGTGACGTAAATAGGCTACATATGCGGTCACGGCTAAGTTATATTTTAATCCCAATGAATCCTTCCGTTACACTCTTTGCTTCCGTTACACTCTTAGCGTAACAGCTATGATCAGCACGTGTGAATAGACAGGTATGTGTGGTTTCGTGCAAAATATTTTGCGCATTTGCGAGAGTTTTCTCAGCTTTTTGTTCGCGTGTGTGCCGGTTTTCGTTATCACTGAACAGCATAATAATAATAAAAGTTATAATAATAATAAAGGATGGAAACTGACCGAAAACTCCAAGCCAACCGACCGGACATCGCCGTAAAAGACAACCAGTAGTTAAGTCGGCCAAACTGATTGACGTTTCAATCCCCTTCTACTCCAGAATCGGAGACAAGGAAACGGACAAGAAGGAAAAGTACCGTGACCTTTCCATCAAACTTCAGCGACTGTGGCAGATGAAGATGGAAGTCGTCCCAGTGGTCATCGGTACTCTGGGGTCGGGCCGATGTTAGAGAATCTCAAGACTGCCATGCGAGAGCTACAATGCAGCCATCTCCATAAAAAATAGGTATCAGCATCTAAATGTAAACTACTGATACTTATCATCCTAGGAAGTTGCCTTCCTGATATGCAAGCTGCTAATATCAGTATAGAGAAGTAGCCCTACCGTAGTTTAGGCTGCAGTAATGTGAATATTAACTGTAGAGGTTATCATGGAAATTCCATTTGGAGAGATAAAATAAGTTAGTAGTTGTAAAGTTAGAAGGTTTTTAAATAGTGCATGCTGAGTTAAAGTACAGTGTATTATAACAAGTAGTAGAGTACTATAACCAGTCCTCCATCCACGTCCTTTTGATTTGAAATCCTAATTGAAGAGATTAAATAAATCTTGAAATTAACGTAAATAAAATAATTGAAATTAAAATCATTAAAAGAAAGATGAATAAGGAGCAGAACAAAAGAGAACGTGGAAGGTTGGACGAAAGGCTGTGGACGGAATTAAAGCCTGCCGATGCTGTGCAGGGTGTCAGTGTCAGTATCAGCGTAAATGCAGCCAAGCCTCAAAACCGACGCAGAACTTCAACACAACGCCAAGCTGCAGTACCAGCGCTGACGCGAGCCTCAACGTCCAACAACTCATCACAGGCCAATTAATGATACTGAAGCTCGAAGCTACTGCCCTGAGCGCCATCAATAAACTTCACAACGGCCATATCCTCGACTAACAGGTCCAGTAACNCTTCTGTTTCTCTCCTTATTATTCATAATTAAAATTCTAACTTTCAAAAGTAACTGAAGATATAAAACTAGATTCTATTTCCCCCTCTTCTTCTCTCAACAGATTCCGCATCAAGAAGACGTGGACTGGGATAAACAAACTCAATTAATAAACATACAAAATATTTATTTTCTTACTTGGCCCTCATTAAGTAATTAATCAATATAATGACTAAAATAGATCACATGAAAATCAATTAGGGCCGTATAAATATAATCTGACTGGTACAATAAAAATCTACTGCACTACAATTTATCGTAATGCGTTGAAACATGCTTGTGTTATTCCCATCTTCACGTCAGGTAGTCCGAATGATGTGGCTAATTATAGAACCATATCTACGTTATCTATCTTCAATAAAATTTTAGAGAAAGCCATTCATTCGAGGCTATCAAATTTACTTTCATCACATAATGTAATTAGTGGTCAGAAGTTTGAGAAAATTGGCTTTCGAACTAAATCTAATACTATGCTAGCAATTTTTCATCTTTTAGCAGATCTTCTGAAATGCTTTCACGATAAAACATGTTGTACATCCCTGATCATTAGGGCGTTCGGAATGCAGCAAATACACTTCTAAATAGTTACCTGTCTAAAACAGGGATCAATATGTACTCTGTAACGATGCAAATCACATAAATTGCCTATTAATTCAGGTGTTCCCCAAGGAAGCATTTTAGGCCCGTTGTTATTTAACATTTTTATTAATGATATTGTTACCCTCGGTATGACTGGTATATTGTATGCGAATGACGCAGTTTTCTACACCTAACCTTAGTAGTAATTTTCAAGCTGCCATAACTGATATGCAAACTTTTTTAAATGTGTTGTCTGAATGGTTAACTCAAAATAGATTAACTGCCCATGAGAATAAAACCAAATTAATGCTTTTCTCCCCCTGTCCTCACTAACAGTTTCCACCAATTTTTTTTTAACAATCTACTAGAGTAGGTGCCACAAATAAGATATCTTGGACTGATCGTGGATGAAAGGCTGAGTTTTAAATCCCATATTGAAGAAGTGGAGCGCAAGCTTAGCAGGGTTCTCGGCATAATCTATGCAATATCCAATTATGTTGATCGTGAATCTTAAAAATAGTTTACTACTTATTGACTCATACAGTGCTGGTCGAGAATATCCTCATATGGGTCGGAGTCCCTCGTTGTCACATTCACAAACTTCAAGTGATATTAGACTTGACGAAAACAATGTGCCTGTAATGAGCTGCAGTAAAATGTATTCGTCTTTACAAATGTTGCAATTTCAGGATGGTTACAACTATTCTCTTCTAAATTTTTTTCGATTTGCGTGTTAAAACCATCCTGAAGTATTTCTGAAGCATTTCAGTCCCCTTATTCCCCAACAAAATTACGAAATGAGACGTTCTATTCTCAATCTCCTAACTGTGCGTGTTGACGTTGAGAAACGCGTTACAGTGTTTCAAATTACAACGCTTCTCAATAAACTTCCTGAGTATTTATTAGATCCCATTTTTGATAATGTCTTAAAAAAGCGTTTTAAAGAATACGTCACGCAATTGTATTAGCTTTTGCTCAGTGTTGCCCAAAAAGTTTAACTTTCGGTGGTTACGCAGATGCATTATTCTACAGTGTACAGTACTGCTTTGCCAAATAATTGTAATGTATCAAATGTATCTGTGTGTAAAAAACCTATCAAAACCTATCACCAGTCACGCAGTGCCACTGTGTGTTTGAGGTCTGATTGAGCAGCTGTGTTGCCTGTGCAATATTCTCGAAAAGTTATAGTGCACGAGTACTATGTGCATATATATTTATATATATATATTTTCCAGTTAGTAATATGACCGATAGTTAACGTCAGTCGGTATTTTTCAGTGCGCCCCTCCCGCCTCTCAAATGTTATATACTTCGCGACATACCTGCAGAGACGTCACGATTGTTTTAAGATAAAAGAATATATGTCTATCATTAGTATAGTCATATATACAGGGAAGATGGTGGGAAATACATTTCTTATTAAAGGTTGGCACACACGCTATCTATGCTATCCAAAAGAACATATTACTTCAGCTAATCGTCCGAAGGTTTTGTTGAACTTTCGTTAATACAGCCTTGAGGTTACTAATAAAAAAGTGTTAAAATGTAAGCCGTCAGTTTGTTTTTGCTTAGCAAGCGCCGTTAGCTAAGTTTTAGATAGTGTTTCAAATTTGGAGGCAATTATAACTCAAACTTTTTTTGCAGCTGTGTGTGTGCTCTTTGAATTGACGCAGCAACGTATTCGACTAGCGTGTGCATTTGGCATTAGGATTTCAATTTATATTGAAGTCAATGCACAAGTGAACTAGCAGTATTTGGTGTATTTTGAACACTGCACGAGCATAAAACTAATGGGGAGTTCACACGTCACTTAAATAATCGCGTTCGTTTATTCACTTGTTCGAACGTGTTACTGTGCCCTAGGAATAGTAGAAACGTGTTTGTTATCTGAGTTTTATTTCGCTCTAAATTTGAAGTGATATCTGTAACTTGCCCAGTGACACTTGCAGATGAAACTGATGCGAAGTTAACATTTTTATCTTTTCCTGGCATTCATAAAGTTGTGCTGACAACTACGCTACAAAACATTCGGACGAGATGATGAGTCAATGCGTTAAGATGAATGACGTGTGAACTTGGCATAACGAAACTACAAGTCTGGAAGTCTTTGCAGTATTACAAATAATCGAGGTAACTTTATTCAATTTATGCTTAAAAATAAGGAAAATCTCAAACTTTCATTTCAAATTTTTGCGTGTCCAACGAATGGAATGACTACGTAATTGATGATGCATGATGAGCCTTAAGGAGAAACCACCGTGTAATCAGTTTCTATGGCTGATCACGATCAGAAGCACTTCAAAAAGTGGCCACAATAACGAACGGATCAAGAGGAAAAATCATCTACAAGATGACCAAGTAATTTCGCCCCATATCTCGGGCTCTCGGGCCATTTGGAATTGGAATATTCTTCCTATTTGTTTAAGACAGTGTCGAGAAGCGCCTAATAGTAAGTTAAATTTTACATTCATGGGACAAAAAAAAAAAAAAAAAAAAAAAACCCCGAGCTGGCAATATCTTCATGAGATTCTAAATTACCTTTATCTTATTCTACTGGCCATAATAATGAAAAAAAACTACATAGCAGTAGATTCATCGTTGTGTTCATAACTAGTTTTACCAGCTAATAGATGGGGTTCTAACACCTCCGAGAAGGATGCGTCGTATCTTACTTACAGCGAGTAGCTAATAAACTAATTTCGTTGACACTTCAATAGATATTTTCTTGAAGACGTGGGGCCCGCAAAATGCACAAGGCTACAAAAAGCTCCACAGTTTGAAATTAAACATTAATACGGTGAAATAAATTCGCGTTTCACATAATGAGGCAACTTTAAATTATGGCTGGTGCACACTAAGGCCGGCTGCACACTAACAACTTTCGTTGCTGCTAGGAGCTTAGAGGCAACTCAACTTATCCGTGTACGTAGCTACGGCACGGCTTCAGCTTGCACAAAATTTAGCTGCTTCAAAAATTTTTAAATATTTCAGTCGCTACTGCCATTTCTACACCCTAGCGAGTGGCAATGTTGAACTTCCAACGATCACTCTTAATTATGAACGGTTGGTGTTCACAACGATTGGTATTTTAAGAATTACAGCACGATGTTCATAGACGTCATGCTGAAGTCACGGCCACGGCTGCGCAGTCGGATAAGCTAAGTTGCGTCTAGGCTGCTAGCGGCAACGNTGGCCAGCACTCTATTTTTGTATTTGGTGCCGTATCAAAGATACTGTTTAAATTGGTTATGTATATAACCTAACCTAACCTAACCTAACAAGACCCGGTTAGGTTAGGTTATAACATAACCAATGTAAACAGCTGGCCCGTTTTCAACCTAACCTAACCTAACCTAACCTAACCTAACCTAACCTAACCTAACCTAACCTAACCTAACCTAACCTAACCTAACCTAACCTAACCTAACCGGGTCTTGTTAGGTAAGGTTAGGTTATATACATAACCAATTTAAACAGTATCTTTGATACGGCACCAAATACAAAAATAGAGTGCTGGCCAGTTTTCAAACAAGACCCCCAAAAAGTTTAACTTTCAGTGGTTATGCAGATGCATTATTCTACCGTGTACAGTATTGCTTTGCCAAATAATTGTAATGTATCAAATGTATCTGTGTGTAAAAAAACGTATCAAAACCTATCACCAGTCACGCAGTGCCACTGTGTGGGTGAGGTCTGATTGAGCAGTTGTGTTGCCTGTGCAATATTCTCGAAAAGTTATAGTGCACGAGTACTATGTGCATATATATGTATACAATATATATTTTTCCAGTCAGTTATATGACCGATAGTTAACGTCAGTCGGTATTTTTCAGTGCGCCCCCCCCCTCTAATGTTATATACTTCGCGACATACCTGCAGAGACGTCACGATTGTTTTAAGATAAAAGAATGTATGTCTATCATTAGTATAGTCATATATACAGGGAAGATGGTGGGAAATACATTTCTTATTAAAGGTTGGTACACACGCTATCTATGCTATCCAAAAGAACAAATTACTTCCGAACGTTTTGTTGAACTTTCGTTAATACTGCTTTTAGGTTACTAATAAAAAAGTGTTAAAATGTAAGCCGTCAGTTTGTGTTTCGCTTAGCAAGCGCCGTTAGCTAAGTTTTAGATAGTGTTTCAAATTTGGAGGCAATTATAACTCAAACTTTTTTGCAGGTGTGTGCTCTTTGAATTGACGCAGCAACGTATTCGACTAGCGTGTGCATCTGGCATTAGGATTTCAATATATATTGAAGTTAATGCACAAGTGAACTAGCAGTATTTGGTGCATTTTGAACACTGCACGAGCATAAAACTAATATGGCGAGTTCACACGTCATTTAAATAATCGTGTTCGCTTATTCACTTGTTCGAACGTGTTACTGTGCCCTAGGAATAGTAGAAACGTGTTTGTTATCTGAGTTTTAATTCGCTCTAAATTTGAAGTGATATCTGTAACTTGCCCAGTGACACTTGCAGATGAAACTGATTTGACGTTAACATTTTTATAACTTTTCGTGGCATTCATAAAGTTGGTGATGAGTCAATGCGTTGAGATGAATGACGTGTGAACTTGGCATAACGAAATTACAAGTCTGGAAGTCTTTGCAGTATTACAAATAATCGAGGTAACTTTATTCAATTTATGCTTAAAAATAAGGAAAATCTCAAACTTTCATTTCAAATTTTGAATTTTTGCGTGTCCAACGAATGGAATGACTACGTAATTGATGATGCATGATGAACCCTAGGGAGAAACCACCGTGTGATCAGTTTCTATCGCTGATCACGATCAGAAGCACTTCAAAAAGAGGCCACAATAACGAACGGATCAAGAGGAAAAATCATCTACAAGATGACCAAGTAATTTCGCCCCACATCTCGGGCTCTCGGGCCATTTGGAATTGGAATATTCTTCCTATTTGTTTAAGACAGTGCCGAGAAGCGCCTAATAGTAAGTTAAATTTTACATTCATGGGACAGAAAAAAAAAAACTCCCCGAGCTGGCAATATCTTCATGAGATTCTAAATTACCTTTATCTTATTCTACTGGCCATAATAATGAAAAAAACTACATAGCAGTAGATTCATCGTTGTGTTCATAGCCAGTTTTAACAGCTAATAGATGGGGTTCTAACACCTCCGAGAAGGATGCGTCGTATCTTACCTACAGCGAAGTAGCTAATAAACTAACTTCGTTGACACTTCAATAGATATTTTATTGAAGACGTGGGGCCCGCAAATTCACAAGGCTACAAAAAGCTCCACAGTTTGAAAATAAACATTAATACGGTGAAATAAACTCGCGTTTCACATAATGAGGCAACTTTAAATTATGGCTGGCGCACACTAACGCAGAAGTTGCCTCTACACACAATTCCACTGTCGATTGATTACGTTGCCCCGAACAAAGCTTCGGCTTGCACAGGTCTCCGCAACTAAAATGAATAACTACAGCACATTTTTTTGTAGTTTGCACGCTATGATGAGCGCCGGTGGTAAAGCTGTGAGTGTACTTCCAACTATCGAGATAGTTTAAAGTGGCGCGTCGTTTTAGTGTGGCGTTAAAGCGCTCCTCGCCACGGGAGCGTGAGCGATTCCAGTGAAGTTTAATTTAATGCTCAAATGGTGGGCCGCCTCTCTTGGTAGGTGGCCCAAAGCCCGGGTCCCTTGCCCCTCCCTCCATGCGGCGTATTTTTGTGGCCACGCACGTGATCAGAATCACCGTGATCATGATCATCGTGATCACTGAAAAGCACAAGAACGGTCAATGATTTTGTAAACAAACCAGAGACCGTGAGAGACGCCATGCCTATTTTCGAAAAATAATTTTCTATATATATCGTATTTTTACGGAAAATGGTGGGAAATTGATTTCTTATGAACTTTTACTCAGTTTGAAGTCATTGCATCAGTGAACTAGCATTATTTAAAACATTTTCAACATACAGAGGCATAAAATTAAGGAAACTATAATTCTGCCCGTCAATATTACAAGCAATCATAACAACATTATTCAAGTAATCCCTAAATATAAGAAAACATCACAACCTTGCTTTTCAAATTTTGAATTTTTACTTGTCCAGCGGCTGGAATCACTCACTGATTCCGCATGATTAGCCTGCGGAGGAAGTCAGGCCGTGATCAATTTTCACCACTGATCACGGTTTTTTTATTGCTATCCGAATCACGTCAAAAATCGGTTACAAAAACGCGCGGATCATGCGCAATCAAGCGGAATCATCCGCAAGGGGGCCACAAAAAGATGCTTATAGTTTAATCCCGTCCTAGTGCTGCGTCTGTTTCAATCAATCTTTTGGCTGACGTGGGTGTTACGGCCCAGTTTCCCAACCACCGGCATAAACAATCTAATCTATTATAAGAGAGCTGTCTGTATTTATGTCCGTCTGTCCGAAGCCTCCCAAAAACTGCATCCAGGATACGAACCTGTGGACTTGTTGGACTCTGCGGATTTGTTGGTCTCTTAGGACTTGTTGAACTCTGTGGACTTGGACTCTGTGAACTGTTGGATTCCATAGACTTTTTGGACACTGGACTTGTTGGACTCTATGGACTTGTTGGATTCTGTGGACTTGGTGGACTCTATGGACTTGGCGGACTACGTAGACTTGTTGTACTTTTGTGGACTTTATAGAATTGCTAACTTTTTGGATGAAATGGTTAGGTGTACTAAAAAATATATTTTCATAACTAGGTAAACAAAGGGTTGCTGAGGGTCTAATATAATAGCGTGAGAGCCGAACTGCGAGTGTAACGTGCGACATAAAGAAAAGAAGAAGATCGAGATGATCAAGTAAGAAAAATTAAATTTTACAAGAATATCAGCACAAAAATTATCGGTTACTGTTATCCTTTTGTTGATCCAATTCTTAGCTATAAAATGATCTCAGTCATTTCATTTTACATATTGATTTTTTTTTATTGTAACCGTTAAGTCATTCCTCTTTTATGGATCTCAACACACTCCGCCCTGTGGTACGTCGTGCCCAGGAAGCAAGAGCGTAACGGGAGGACTCGTGAGAAATTAGCACCAAGAAGTGACGTCATCATCGACGAATCCATGGCTGAGCAGCCTAGGAGTATTTCAACTAACTTAACCAGAAAAATCGTCTAAATTGAGAAGTTCATATCTAGCGTATAAATAAATTAAGATAATATATACTAATTTAGCAATTATCAATAGAAAATTGCAGTGCAAGCAGGTGGAAACTTTTTCAGCACTAGCGCCGAATTTGCTCCCTTTTGGCGACCTGATTTAACTTCTTTCTGTACTTGGCGACAACATTTTACGGTATTTTGCAGCTCAAGTAGCTGGCCAGTCATGAGCGGGAGATTGAATGAAGCAAATCGAAAAAAAATACGGTGATATGTTCAAGAAAACAACATAGGAAGGCCTGAAGTCCCACGCTCAAACAGTTCGACTCGCCGATGTGATGTAAATTGGCTACGTGCGGTCACAGTTAAGTTTTATTTTAGTCCTATTGAGTCCTCCCGTTGCATTCTTTGCTTCCTGGTCGTGCCTGTATAGAACCTTGTCAGTGTTTACGCTAACGCTCCTGGGGGGGGGGGGGGGGACGCCCCCCCCCCAACCGCTGTAGCTTATCCCTCTTGCCAAGGCTCCTCGGCTGGGAATCTGGGAATGGCTCCAGCTGTGCCAATCTAGAGTAATTATTGTCCACAAGCCTGTACTGCCATGTTTGTAACGTGAAAATAACTTTAATTTTACAGATCTACTGTATAAGGCTTTTAAAAACTGATTAGCTGGTCTGTATCTTCCAAATTACCCAAATTTTCACCCTTCTCCGAAAACCTTGCAAACATATCGTTTACTCATTCACCCTATCTTGCCCTGCTTTTTTTTTTGTACAAGCTGTATTTCATATTCTCATTGCACTTTTTTCGCATGAACTCTATATAACCGGCGTTTCTGTTAACGGAAGATAGTAGCACTATCATCTTAATAACATGTAGGTATTGTACCAGTGACACTCTACAGTCCAAATGCGAATTCTCGTCTATGTTGGTACAGTATTAAATATTTTGCTTATGTTAGTATTAAGAATGAAAACCTCAGTATTCTATACCCTAAAAGTCTTGGACACAGCATCCATATGAGAAATATATGAGCTTGATTTCGTTTAAGCATACTGTATACATTCAATAATAGTGTTGTTATGTTACGACTAGGTACAATCAGTTCACAAACATTCTTGGTCAGGTTACTATGTCCTCTGAACGTAAGAACTCGGCAGATATGTATCAAGAAAGACAAACTCTATATTGTGTCAGTGTGTTTAATTTCTTAGGTTGGAAAACGATGTCTGACCTGCTCATATTGTGTTAGGGACTGATTCTTAACACTCTCATTCAATAACTCATTGCTAGAGTAAAATATCGGCAATAAAATGTTGATGCATTTTTGCCAACTTTGAATATCATCTTTGTGACTTTTTCACCCTATTCGGTTCTCTATTCACTCAATAACTACAGACGGGTTCAATCTGCCACATGTAGTCGTAAACCGGGTTGAGATTATCATCCTTGAGTGAGTTTGATATTTTTCCTCTTTGTACCGGATAGTTTATTTTGATTCGTATTGTGATGGGTGGGGTCGCGCCACCAGGAAGCTCTCAGTCTTCATGTCTCAGCCTCAGTTTGTTCTTCGGGGCGTCGTTACTATCTTGTCTCTATGCTGCTTGTTTCTTCGTACTCCTACTGGTGATCTTTATGCTCTTCTTCCTCTTCTTTGTAGGTGTTAAGTTCCCATACATGTTTTTTCTTTTTTTGCTTCACTCCCATTTGTTTCTGCTTCTTCTCTGTGGATGGCAATAATAATTTTGGGCTCAAATACTAGGAAGATGATAGTGCTAATGGTATTCCACCTTTAGATTTACTTCTGGCCGACGCAAATAAAAAAAGCATGATCCAAAAAACAGACCTGCGAACGGAATGAGCTTTGCCATCAAGCAAATTAAAAATAACCATACGATGCTTCCCTGTTTCAGCTATTGGTGGCTTTGAACAGAGAACAGATTAATTCCACTAACAACTTAAGACCGCGCCGGAGTTATTTTGTCTTTAGTTTTGTCTCATATACTTGTCAGTATCGCACATGAGACGTATTTTATTAAGTTTCGTCACAACAATAATAGTTAATATTTCACAACAGTAACGAAGTCAATTCTAACTTTCTTAACATTTAGACTTAAGTCGCTTCTACACGATCCATCACTTCATCGATTACAAACACAAGAATCGACAAGCAAAAACACAAACAATTCGCCTCCTTGTCCCAACGGCATCAGAAACAGAAGTCACAAACACTTCAAAGTCACGATACGCGAATTCAGCACTCCATTACTATTAGTCGATAGTCCACCCTCACTTTATCGGTGAGATATTTATTTTAGTTGTTGATGTTGAATGGCGGGTAAAACTTTATATATACTGGCGACAAGTATAGCTAAAAATTCACTCACTGGCATCCCCTCAAATGTAGAAATGCAGACAATAGAACAATAATTTCTCATTATTTATTTATAAATTTATTTAATTTCTATTGTAATTCATACTGTGTACATCCGTTTCTTCCAGTAAAACGTAACTCTTGCTCCATTGTAGCTTTTACTAATGAAAAAAAGAAGGTACAGACGTAACTTGAGGAATATGCTACAGTTATTACTAATTGACAGCATATAGTTGCCAAATGCTTCCCACTGTACAGAAGTTCGAATCAAACATAAAAAATTCGCTATGTGGGTAAATTTAAATACAAACTGATGCTTTAATTACTAAATAATATAATTAAAACAGATACATATATTTACAGAACGAAATATAATTTGCGAACTTTTTGTTTGACAAACTCCGCGTGATCGTGCTCAAACTTTTCCATCACTGTTGGCCAACAAAAAAACGCAAACTTCGAAGGCTCGCCGCGTGTGTTTGTCGATCAAAATCGTTCCACGATCACAAACTTCGACGAAAAGACGGATCGTGTAGACGCGGCCTTAACGTAAGCTTGAAAATGACTTAGATTATAAGTTAACTATTCCTGTTTTCTTTGGAGAGTTCAACTAATATCATTCAACTTTGCCCCTCCACGAATGGGGCAGTCTGCGTCGCCGGAGCTCATGTACTATTCGTGGAGCTTCCCAATTACCCCCGTGAGGTAACGGACCCATTTTTGGGGGTAACGAATAAATACCTAGGTATATAATTGGTAGTATATGTATGCAGCGATTCATCAGGTGACTGTAAAAATGAAAATGTCCGATATTACCCGGTACAAGTTCAATGGGGCATTTTAGGGTTCTCACATCGGCAAGGTTGGGAAACATTGCAGTAGTTGAACATATTAGATGATGAATATTTCAAAATTTGGCTTTTGGCAAATTCTGTCCCATGTGTTAGCTTTAGCTATAAAGATAAAAACACTCATGTTAGCAAATCTTGTTGCACCTTACACTGTTTAGTATATCTAGTTTTAGTTTTACATTTTCGCTATTTTTTTATCATAAAATAAAAACCTCAAAAAAAATCTGGCGGCTGGCAAATTCTGTCCGATGTGTTAGCTTTAAGAATGAAGATAATCACCTCTCTCACTTCGTTCGCGGGAGATGAAACACTCATGTTAGCTTTAAGACTACGAATAAAGCACGCATGGTGCTGCGCTCTCCTAATACGTTGGGTACTGTATCCATGCAGGAAAATAATTTATTTTTGCTCTACCTCATTGGTAAAATTGTTAAGGTAAACGTGACAGACACTCTCTCAAGCATGGCAAACATCTCAGTTAATTCATATCTTACAACCTGATCTCTGATTACTCTACGTTTCTAATCCCCGCAAGCTGTTTTCCGCCAATAAATTCTCGTCTATCACAAATAGGGGAATCACAGTTAGATAATGAATTAAATTCGAAACGTGCAGCATATTTTTCACTGCAATATAATTCATCTATTCTATTTTTTTCAACATTTCTCTATTCCTATCACAAATATAGGACATATATAATATATATATGTGTGTATATATATATACACTTCTTTATACTTGCACCACATATGTAGCACGCACCGTCATTCAAACTGTAACATATCGTTTTTCGCTAAATAAAAGTTCTTCCTCCTTATCAACATAAGATAAAAATATACAGATGTATCTGTCCAAAATTTTGCCATTTTGTCACTATTGTTTCGAGCCGATTGACACAATTTACCCCTTACTAAAAAAAAACTGTTATTTCTCTGTTTCCTTCTGAGATTGCCCTAGTTCAAATTGTAATACGTGAATTTTATTTTATTTCATTTCTAAACTTCTTGAGGCGTATCAGATTATAATGGATATGAAATATCACACCTTGGAAAACGCACATTGCATAGAAAACCGTAGCATGTCTAGTTTTAGTTTTAAATTATTTCCATTTTTGTCGCAGATAGACAAAAAAAGTTAAACAAAATTACAATCTAAATTTCAATTGTTTAATATTTTTCATTCTAGATATGCTAGGTTAATAAGGAAATTATAGAGTAGAATGGACCTATTGGATTTTGAAGTACAGTGTGTATCGCCAATTATGTACTTAAAACTACATGGGAAAGGCAATAATTTTTCGCTTTGTATTGTAGTCCATTAGGACACCCAAACGTCACACATGCTTTATTCTTTGATTATTCAAGTGTGAACGTTTAACCATTATGACAGGCCACTACAATTTTTCTCTGTTTTCTGTAGCATGCATTAAGTGGAATGCTGCACAACAAATGCTATCGCTCTCCAGTCTCTCCTATGTTAGTATTCAGTGTTGTTCTAATGTTAGCCCTAAGTATGAACATATCAGGATGCTGTGCTCTAAACATGTTGGCCCCAGCATCCATATGAGAAATATATGATTTCGTCTGTTTGTTTGTTTGTTTACTCGGCGCAAAGTGTTGAAATAATTTGTTGCGGGCGTCCTCACAAGCACAACTGAGTCACCATCAGAACAGGTGCTAAAACGTTAACTGCCAAGTCAGTTTGATGAGCAGGGTGCCACTCGTATAAAGTTCTTCAATATCTCGTCACATATGCAGGGAATCAGGACTCAGACAACCTACACTTTTACAGCGTTAACAAGAAAGTAACATAACATTAGGGTAATTCCTATTGTGTGGGGGGAACAAACGTCTACGTGCGACCCGCCTTTACGTTTCTGGGGAGACGTTTATTACAAGAATTGCTAAGTTATGTCCGCTGCACACTAGAGACGGAACCCGGTAACGTTTCTTTCTACCTTTCCGATTACGTTGCGGGGGTGCAGCGTCGACTTTTCCAATATTACGCTGTCCTACAATTGCATAAAATCTGAGCCGCCACTTCAGTTATCCCCTTAAAGCAAGCGTCAACTGCACAGTTTGTCATTTCTCCTTTAATGTTGAGTGAATCTTAATTTTCAATGACACTTATTTAAAGGTGATGTTTGTAAACAAGTTAAGCTGTCATCACTCTCACAAAAAATTTTATTCCGACTTCCGTTTGCAGCGGGCTTTAGAAACGCTCCAGCACGACAAAGAGAAAGGGCAATAAAATTTTGCGCTAATGAAATTATCATCAATCTGCAGTATTCCGCATGAACAATTGTTCCCAAGGTCCTTACATTTAAACATAGCATCTCGTGCAAAACCTCAGACGCAAGCAGCATACCAGAACTCCTTCTTCATGAAGCCAGAAAGAAGAATATAAATCGTTCAAGTATGCTGCACGTTGTTAACTATCAAGCCACAAGAAGGCCATTCAAATTACAATGCCCAGAGCTCTACAGAAGTTCTGAAATTTTCTTACTTCATAAATGCCACCATTACTGCACTCGCCAGCCTTCGGCTGGAGCCTCTTGACGTAACACTGAAGACGGCTATCATATCTCACAAGCTGGCGAGAAAGAAAAAAAAACAAATAAAAAAGCTTAGAAAAAACCAAGCGGAGGCCGCGAGCCAATTCCAACCCCCTTTAAAATTTCAGTCCTTATGCTCTGTGCGCTCGCAAGAAATAAATGAAGATGTCTTCGAAAATAAGAGCATTGCAAAGTTTCCTTGCATTGAGGAGAGCCGCAGTGCTGGCGGGAAGCCAAAGGGCTGCTCCAGTGGACCGTTAGAGCACTGGTGGAGCATGAGCCGTTCTGCCAGCTTTACTAGGGCACTCATTGAGAATCTAGCGCAGAGTTCTCAGTCTTTGTCATGCTATTCACCCCTACCACCCTTGTGTCGAAGTGCCAAATTTCCCTTTCGCACACCGTCAAACTTGATTGATAATGTGATCCGCACCTGAACCTTGCACGATTGTTACGATCCACAGTCTGACGGGTGCTAATTTGTGGTCCCAATTCTTTTGCCCTCAGAAACTCCTGACTTTTCTCCACGACGACGCCATTCCCTCCTCCTCCGTCCCATCCTCTGGTCTTAGATCCTCGGGACCAGAGTTCATCTGCATACAGCTCGCCGAGACGAACTTTATGTGGCAACAGTGGACTCGACGATGGAGCTCCTTCACAAATACGACATGAGGAAGTGTTAAGCCTGGAGTTCCACTTTATGGTGCTCTGGAAGGCAGCGGCTGGCGTTCTCTGGGATGGGTTTTGAAAGGCAGCACATCGGAAGACGGAAACACAATACAGAAATTTGCATTTTATGCTGATTCAAACGGGCTCACATTGCTGCTGAAATTTATCAAGCGTGAGTTAGAACTTTTGTTGAGACGATGTCACGGAGGTCATGCTGAAAAAAAAAAAACTTCTTAATAGGATTTCTTATCAACGGTAAATACTTAGGCTGAAAATTTAAATTTGAGAAGCGGAGAATTTTGAAATTTTACCCATGACTTTGTTGGCTTATGAATCAATATGAAATTTTATTACGATAAGGAAGTAATGTGCTATATACGATTCAATAATACGAACAATATGCGGTAATAGAAAGTGTCGAAGAACAAATAGGAAGTTCAAGCCTCTATGGAGAAAAATCTACGCCGTTCATAGTACAGGGTAACTATTATGATCTGGACATGAATTATTGCCATTAAGACTAACGATGCATGTTTCTTCAGGGGGAACATAGCTGCATCTCATTGACGATATTTTTGTAGTTACACTCACAACTGTATTTTCTGCTACGTTCTAATTGAGACAAATGCCTGATAAAGAAACAAACACGCATGAGTCATATTTCTATATATATTCATAAACGTAGGCAAAAGCCCTTCAAGTAATAAAACCTATATATATATATATATATATATATATATATATATATATATATATATATATATATATATATATATATATGTGTGTTTT
>LQNS02278141.1:28398-53828 GCA_001587735.2 Parhyale hawaiensis | reverse complement strand
TAACTTTTTGAGTTATGGCATCGAGAAAAATGACGCAGACAAACAAACAAACAAACAAACGGATGGACATATCTTCACCAAAAGTTAATCATCTGTTCCTCCTAACATACCTAACAATCGCTATAAATTTCATCCAAATCGGTTCATAATTTTTCGAGTTATCTTGGTGACAGACAGACAGACAAATAGGCAGACGACGAAAACATAACCTCCTTGGAGGAGGTAATAAGAGAGCTGTCTGTCAGTCCGTCCGTCTGTCCGAATCCTTATTTTTCCCCTATCTAATACTGAAGAAAAAAATTCCAAGGCACCCAACTTTTCTTTTTGCCAAACCGTATCCAAGATACGAACCTGGAAATTTCCGGGTTATTAGTGAAGGCCTAGTCAAGGGCCTTTGTGAACTTGGTTGCTTTTGTGCACTTGGTGGAAAATATGGACTTGGTAAACTTATTGGGCTTTGTGGACTTGGTGGACTAGGTGGACTTTGTGAATTTTGAAGTAGTGTGAACTTTTTTCGATGGGATGGTAAGATGTTTTCAAATAAATATTTCATGACTTATTCAACAAAAGGGTTGCGTTTGGTGTACTACATAGTTCAATATAAAAAGGCGTCTGCTCAGCGTGAAGATTCAACTGCTTCAATATCATTCAGCAATGAAAGCGGTGATCCAGAGCCCGGGATCCAGAGGCCGGAGATCTAGAGCTATATTTGTCACCGGTACCCCAAGCGATGAAATTGTATTGTATCTCAGCTTGATTTTTAGTACATGAATTTTCTCCTATTAAACGGAGAGACGGACCAACATTGGAGCAAGCGACCAGCAACTGTGTCATATTATACATATAGTGGATCATATGCAAGACTTACGCGCGCAGGCGCACACAAACAACTGCACGAAAGGCAAGGAGGTTTAATAACCAATTAAACATCCTTGACCAAAGGCACATTAAACTCTGTCGCGATCGTCCCTAAGCTCAATAGTGCTCCCTCCCGCTTGCCACCGCACGAGCATCACAAAATATTATTGTATCCGTAATCTTTCTCATGCACTGCGATGATGAAAAGGCAGATGCAAATTATGCCTACCTGATGTACATAAAATCATTAATTTACCTTTTCTACGTAATAAAAGCACTAATTAACCTTTGTAATTACGTTGGCTCAGAAAATGTACTACCAAGATGGCTACAGCCATGGCTACAGCCTTCCTGCAGGGTAGGCCCTGCCTACCTTGCCAACCCTTGCTCTTATGCTTGCTGGAACTCGAGACCGAACTCCATTTCGCACTAAATTTTGGACACCAGCTGTAACTGCAAAACATGCATGAGATTATTTACTTGTTTGTTCTTGTGTCAAAGGATTGTTTGCTTATAATCTCTACTAAATGAAAGTGGGGATGATGAGCAGTCGATACACCCATTGATGAGACAAACTCAAGCAGTTGCTGCTTCTGGTCTGCCAATGGCAGTTCCGTGTGGGCCATTATAAAGGAGCTGCTTCTGCCACACTGCAGCACCTATGGAGATGACAGCCAACCGCACCGCCATATTGCTTTCATTGCGCTCTATTAACAGTAGTGCCGTATTGTTGTAAGCTTTTGCTCGTCCGCAGCGTGTTGCTTGCTCTAGCAGAAAGGGCATCAGATTATTTTGAACATGCTTGCTCCATTCAACATTTAACTTGATCTGAGTCCAGTCACAGCACTATTGAAGTAGAAATATAGATGTAATTTCGTCTAGTCAAATTAAAAAGATATCCATTTATTATTCTGTAATGCTAAAACGGTATCAAAGTTCGTCGGTCACTGTTCACGTGTAGTAGTATAACCCAGGAAGCAAAGAATGCAACTGTTACGCTCTTTGCTTCCTGGTATAATCTATCGAAATGCTATCACCGATTAGCGGATATCTACAAGTATACATCTAGTGAGGAATAACCGCCCTAATATCGAAAAAATATAATGAACTTACGCACTAAACGGTGCTGGTACTAGGCTACTGTGTGTGGCCTGCTTGAAATTTACCATAAGATGTGGGCCTATACAGTATGTCAGGGTAGGCAGCTACATATATTCTAGCAGAACCGAGCCTAATATTACCTGGTTAACCTATTACTAACATATAACACTTACTATGAGATAGGTCACATGCTGTACAGGGACCGATTAAATTTTCATCTTAAGCCTGCAGCAGACAGTAGTCTTTTGTCCTATGTTTTTACTTCACAGGGTTCGAATGTGTTGCTGTGTCTGTGTAGACAACGAAAACGGGCGCTGCTTCTTGAGATGATATTTGCAAACATTTGAAAGGATACAATACTCTAAAAATTTGAAAGGATACAAGGATACACTGCACGAGTGACACTGGCTAAGCCAGGCCAGCGGATACGGCGGTAAACATTTTATCGAAGCTTTTGGCCGATAGACACAGCTGTGTTTGCAAGGACAGTGCGAAGTATTCTAACGCGGCTGCAAAGGGATTTAAAGTTCATTTATGGCTAATTAATTTTCGTTATCGTTCAGGCCGGTGCCCATGACAGCCCAAATGCGAAACTTTCTCCAGTAGACTTTTAAACTTCCACGGCTTCCGTTCGCATGTGGTTAAAAAAACTATGCACAAAAATTTCAAAATCTCAGCCGTCACTGCAGTTTTTTCCCTACAGCGAGTGTCAATGGTAAAGTTTCAAATATCGTTTAGTTTTTAGTGATTCTGCAGTCTGCACTTTACAAAGATCCATATTATCTATATTTCAGCACGACGTAGAAACACGTTATGTATTAGTTATCTTTATAGAAATATTTGTTACTTGAACGCTGAACGCTTTGCATTTTGTGCTCTTATCAGGAAGCAAAGAGCGTAACGGGAGGACTCATGAGAAACTAACATAAAAAAGTGACGTCATCAATAGCGTCACATCGATGAAGCTATGGCTGAGCAGCCTATGAGTATTTAAACAAATTTTGCAATTGCGAATTTGATCTCTTAAGCTCATAAATAGATTAGGAGAATAGATACTAATTGAGCAATAAACAATTATCTGTTGAAAACTGCAGTAGAGGCTGGTGGAAACTTTCACAGCACTGCAAAATTTCGGCCGGTATGGCAACCTTATTTATCATCTTTTTTGAACTGAAGCCTTATTTACACTTCATATTCAGTTCTCAGTGCTCTTCACAGAACATATTTATAAACATATCACCATATTTGATCGACATAATTCAATCAATTTCTCGCTCCTGACTGACCAGCTACTTGAGCTGCACCCACTCACAGAACACTGTAAAATGTTGTCCAGTACAAAAAGTTCAAGCAATAACTGTTGCTGTGGTTTCTCTCGTGTACAGAGTGTAACGTTGCTCATATTTGTTGGTAAATAAGTCCTAAGAACACAACCTTAAATACTTTGACTAGTCGATGTGACGCCATTCGGTTAATTGAGGCCACGGCTAAGTTTTATTTCAGTCCCATTGAGTTCTCTCGTTACACTCTTTGCTTCCTGGCTCTCCTGGACAGCGGCCTTTCAATCGTTAAGGATATGCTATAGGCCTCTTCTCTAACTCCCCAGTTCCAGAACCCGATTGAAGGTTCCTTTGAAACAAAAATTTGAAGAGACGAAAAAATTTATAGAAATTAGATTCATTGCCTATTGACAGACTTTGGTAAATTTCATACAATATGCTAATACAAGAGCAACTTGTAATGTTCTTGGTAGCACATAAATAAATGGACTTACAGTACTGATTATTTATAGGTACTCTGCCAGTTAAAAACAATACGATTGGTTTGTTCTGCAATATAAACCTGACTCAGTACTTACAAGATGACCTACTTTTACCCACTATATTGAAAAAAAGAACTAAAATGCCGACGCATTCGGCATACTATTTATTATGTCAGCGAAAGGCCTCCAGCTCGAGGGCGTTGCGATGTTATTTACCAGACAAATTAAGAATCCCATCTTGCTGTCTTTGTAGTCACCTCAGCCAGATTTCAGTCTACTTTGTGACTTGACATCGTTTGGTCGGTGAGTTAAATGATAATTTATGTGAAAACTGTTGGCCTAATTCTATAATATTTTAAGTAGTTACGTATTTAATTTTTTTTTTGCGTAATAAATATCATAGAGAGTAAAGATTGCTAAGTAGTTTGCAACATGGATAAGATATCATTGTTCGTGTGTATCATTCATAAGAGTTTGCGAGTTCATTGTTCAATTACGTGAAAACGGTGCCTAACTCTAATGATGACAGTCGTCAGGTAATGTAATTCACTGAATAAACATGATTGTAAGTTATTGTTGCTCAACAGTTTTGTTATGTGGATATAATCAGGGTATTAGAACAGTAACGAGACCCTGAATAAGACGCTTGAGTTTTTGTAAAATCAGTATACATCAAGAGTTGCTGGCCAAACTTTGCTCAAGATATAGTTGTTAGAAGTTTTCAAAACACACGACCGAAAGCTGATACAGGCAATGAACTCCAAAATGGAATGCAACAGTGCAGAAAACACCGACTGAACTGAAGAGTTTGGCACCTAATAGTCCAAAATGTGAAGGAGTGCGCATAAGCCGCAGCACGTGTGTGTCTCCCAAAGATGTTGAGGGCCAAGACAGAAAAATACCACTAATTTTTATTTCACTGTTTTACATCTTATAAATCATATAGAGACCGGCCACCCCTGGTGTGTGGGACAGATTCATCAGATCGCTCTCAGGGCACGTCGGTCCAGCAGACGCAAGTGACAGCAGCCGAAACCCAGACCGGTGAGCAATACTCCAGCACAGGCAGCAAAAGCAAATAATAATAAAAAAAAATAATAAAAATTATAAATAAAGCATATAGGCATCTACGGACTACATACATTTGGGTAAAAACAGGGACAGATGGTGTGACGTGGATGCAATGAGTACGTACCTATCTACAATATGATTTCCGTATGCTTATTGAGGTTTTGTATATCCGTGAAGTGGAGTATTTATGAATTAGACTGTAATAGTGTTTAGAAATTGAAAACCATCTCTTGGTGGAGAGACGAATTCAGTTCAGTACAGAATTAGTTGCAGCGCAAGTATAGTGCTAATGGGAAAACCTTCCTTCGCAGAAATGTTGTACACCTCAATAGCATTTCTGGTACCACAGCAGCTTGGCTAAAACTATAGCCGGGCTAACTTTGGAGCGATAAAACATGGTGCTGTATTATGTAAGCCACTTCCTGAATGTCATTGTAAGTTGGTGTTTCTCTTCTTGTGGTAGTATATGTTGACACCAGTCTGCAATTTCATCGCTCGGTATATTAATCAAAGATTCTAACGACTGTTGTGTTAATCATGTAATCTGCAAGCTTGTCGATTTATTATTATTATTATTATTGTGCCTATTCCGCCACATACGCTTAAATTGAAGCACTAACATAGGCCGTATTTATTATAGCCAGTCTATCTGTATCTTAGAAATATAGTTTGGCAATCGGAGGAAGAACGAAAACCGTGAGGCACTGCCTCGAATTAATGGAATAAGGAACTAACTATAGCTGGCTTCATACGATAGTCGAATGAACCAGCTTTCCTTTGTTACTCGTCCAGTATTATTTAGCCCTCCTAACACTACTGTGCGTCTTCCAACAAGTTACTAAAATGTTAGAGTTAAATCAATTTGCTTAACAAGTGTCACTGCACGGTAAAGTTTCGGTTATATATCCAGCAGCTCAGTGCCAAGGTTGCTGACTTCGCTGATTATATAATTATCGAAATGTTGGGAGTGCGAGCCCACTCCGGGTAGGGAAAGTCTTGACGCTTGGGAATGCATAGCGTCAGCAAGTCTTTCACTTCTAGTCACTGGGATGGCACTGGCTTTAGGGTCGGGGGGGGGGCGCAGTTGTCTGTCGGGTATTCCATCCATACGAAGTCATAGTCCGGACAACCTGTGGTCGACTGCAGCCGTACACGTTACTGGGCCCAAGTGGGCAGCTACCTGCAACACGAACAAGTGCACGTGCATTTCCTATTAGGGGTGTACGGCGTAGGTGACGTTACCTTTACCTTCCAATCTAGAGAAAATGAAAACTCTGAGAGTTCTTCGCTTTTGCATAGTCAAGCGGATGCATCAACGTATTAATTATTTAAATGCGGAGTTAGGAAACTCGTTGATTCGACTACAGTGTGAAACGGTCCTAAGATAAGCTGTAAAATTTAAAAAAGTTTCCAACGGACAAGTAAATGGTTCGTTTCTTTAAAGTCTCGATATTTTTAAGTTGAAAATTAAAAAGTTAGGTGAACTGTTTCTTCTATTGCTGGGTGGCAATAAAATTACTGGGTGAACTGTATCCACCGGTGAGGGGCAATTTGACCTACATTAAATATCAATTCTCATAGGAATGGTACGCTTTGAAGGTGAACACTGAGAACAATTTGGCTGATAAACCCTCAAGAGTAAAGCCACGAGCGAAGATTAACTTTCTTGTATGAATAGTTTTGTTTGAAACTTTTATTGTTGCTGACACTCGAGCGTAAGGCGCTGTAGAGTTAACAAATAAATCTTGGTGTACAACTAAGAAAAGTATAAATGAAAAACTCAGGAGTGTTAACTTTGCAGGACAACTAAATGTCCATCGAGTAAATATCGAATATTTAAGGTGTGTGAGATTCATCATTACGATCGAACCAGTCTAATTCGACTACCGAGAACTGCCTGGAATTTCAATCCTAGGAATTCCATCCGCTACATTCGACCGACTTTTTGAGGCGACTGCAGAGCGCGTACGCAATAGTCGGCTCAAATTCAAAATTCGATCGTGCTTAACAGCACTGAATCTTCAGCCTCCAGGAGCGTAAGTGGTTTGCCATTACTTCCTAAAGCCAATCTCAACGGCGAATCGAACACCTGGGAGTATAAATTCTTACAAGTACATGAATCTCTGTCGAAGCGTGCGAACTAAACCGAGACCGTCGAGATAGAGACAGAACCCGCCTTCAATGCTGTCACGACCACCGATGAGACTGGTGAGGCTGATGAGGTTATAAGTGATGCTGTTGAGGCTAGTGAGGTTAGTGATGTTGTTGAGGGTAGTGAGGTTAGTGATGTTGTTGAGGCTAGTGAGGCTGATGAGGTTAGTGAAGTTGGTGAGGCTCGTAAGCTTAGTGAGGCTGTAGTTTGTGTATACAATTAGACCCTCTCCAGTGTTGACACAACACTTGCAGCTGCCCCCGCCCTGCCTTATGCCAACTGTTACGCTGCTGCGGGGGCTCTGCCTGGACTGTCAAGGAGCTCGCTGGCTCTCTGAGTTATAAGGCAGCATAAATCACGACTGGGCGACTGCTTCTAGTTGAGCCAAACGCTTGCAGATTAGCCCTTGCTTATAATATATTTCATCGCGATATTAGCAATTTCCCTTACGTCATAATGATAAATCTGCACTATATTAAGAGCACTGTCTCAGATGCTTTCGTTGATTAGCATCAAGTTAGATCGCGTTATGCATGGCGGAGCTGACAAGATTTAGGGGCGCATCGTACAAAACCTCCAGTCAGATATGGCAAGGAAGATCGACTCGAGTCAGGCAGAGCGGATGAAACAAACTGGCTGTTGGAACAAGGAATTTAATATGGGGTTACCTTACCTTTGATACCTTTGATGATACTTCGGACGAGGTCCAGGCGACGGTACGCACGCCGCCCATCTTGTGCAGAGGTGCGTTAGCAAAGGCTACGGAGCTCGGAAGTTAAAATTCTTCCCGAGGCTGAAGCCTGGCTGATTAATTGATTGGTTGCAGGAATGGCTGACAGTCTGTGATTGGTGGGAAGGGATGGCTGAGAGCCTATAATTGGTGGGAAGGGATAATTGAGAGTCTGTGACTGGTAGGAAGGAAGCAGCCATCGCATAAAAAAAAACTTTTCCAGCCAGTGCAACCATATGTTGTTGCGTTCTCTTCTCTCTCTATATATATATATATATGTACTTTATTGGTTTGAACTCAATTGAGTGTAAGTAGCTCGTATTGTATCATACATACTTAACAGAAAACGACTTCATAACATAGACTGTGTTGACAAACCAGGCTTTAAGTCTGTGACCAAACATTGCAATTTATTTCTAATTTGCTTGGAAAACTATTCAGGTACAATTAGTGATAAACTCAGCAGCGACCAACAACACTCGAACTGCGGACAGAGAAAAACAGCGTCTTCATCCATGTTCAAAATGAAGCCGTGAGAGTGATGTCACAGTCCGTTACAGCCAATAGCGTTGAGGCAGGTTCACCTCCAAGAAAATGTCAACTCCTCTGATTGGATGACAGGAGTTGTGACGTAACGCATGGCTTTGATTTTATCACGAGCCGGCAGACATGTCAATTGACATTCACTATGACCAGCACCCGCTGTTATCTGTTGTAATGTGATGTACATTGAACTCATTTTTGTTATAATATCTGAAAAAAAATGACAGGGCTCATATCGTAAATAGATTTATATTTTTTTATTACCCAGGAATGAAGTGAGGGAGGCTATAAGATTTTCGTTCTGTATTCATCTGTATACATACTATATTTGTATATCTTTCCATTTAAAACCTACCAGAAGGAATTGAACTATCATCACAATCTCTTGCACGCAGCCATGTGGGTTGACCTAGATGTGAAAAAATGAAAATACTTCTGACACAGCCTTTTCAGTCGCACCCCTCTTGTGGGTGAACGTCTTGCGCCACGATGCGTTCCTGTTGTAGTACTGAATCGGTGATTCCAGAATGTTGTCTCTGAGCATGCTATAAGTGCAACTTTTGTACTTCATACAGTTTCCCTACAGCATATATCACTCTACTTCATATGGATTTACCCGTTGCATAAGCTATATATAGCAGCTGCTTACATACCTAGTCGCATTTTGTCCAAGTGGGCAAAAGTAGTTAACCTCTCGCTGCCAGACCAAACTTCCATCAGATGTAGGTATTATGTTCAGTAATTACAGTACCTGACACCAGTGTTTAAGGTAAGCTTACTTAACTCAATATATATTGGCACAATGTGAATATTGCGATTTTAAAATGATGATATAATAAACGACAAAACGACATGCATTGCGCAGAGTGAGTGCACGTGTGGGCCGCCAAGAGCAGTGAATAACTTACAAGGCTGTCAAATAAAGTACCAATCTAGGGAATCGAGTCTGCGCAGAAGCCTATAAAGATAATTTAGAGGTCCCGTGTCGCTAATAGAAGCTTATAAACAACCTCCAATAAAGCTGCGAGTAGCAAAGACTCACCGCTGGCACATTTGATCGAGAGACAATGCTTGGCCGGTACAAAGAAAGAGGAAACAAGTAACAATCGAGGCATGTATTGCAACAAGGCTATTTGAAATCTTGATTTTACTGCTTTTTTCTGTAGACAATCGGTAGATTTTATAAAATGTTTGGTATATTTCTTGACAATGCTGAACCAGTATAATATCCGCTCTTTTTTCTAAAACAGTCATACAGTAAAATTATAGATCTTCTTTGAAAGCATTTACAGATACCGTTACTTTTACAAAAAAATGCAATGATTGTGGATTATTTACTGCAAGAAATAACGAAATGGTTTTCATCCAAAATTTACAAAATACCGTCAAAGTTTCCGGAAAATTCTACCGCCCTTGCTGTCATATTTACTGTCAAACTTATTTTACAAATTTTAGCAATTTTTACGGTGTGCTAGATGTCAAACGTCTTGACCCGTTTGCTACTGGAGACACCGCTAGATTCCAATTAAAATTTTAGAATGATTGGCAATGGATTGTTGCTTTTCTGAAAGCTGTGAAAGCATCTGTAGAGGGTATTTTATAACTTGTACAAACTTTTATTCATTCTTCTATTCTTTTAGGTTAGTACTCATATGCAGCACATCAACAAATTTTGTAAAATGTCTTACTGTTGTCATCTTCCGTCACAAGTGGAAGTTGTGAAATGAATTACTTGAGTGTACGTACAACTGCACGCAGCACTTACGACACCTGCTCTGAACCCAATGTGTCACAAACTGCTTGAAATGACGGCTGAATGTTCCCAAAAGTTTTCAGACAGTTTCAAGTTGCAGTGATCGATCAAGCCCTAGACAAATGTGTCAAGAGAATGTATACGTGTTATTTGGAAAGATGAAGTCAGATGAATTACCTTCCATGTTTTCTTGTTACTATTGAGTTAAAAGAGAACTAATTTTCTAATCGAGGATAGTACCATTTCTAACAGATGTAGGATACTTAACCAAGTACAGTACTGCATATCTAATTGATAATGTAAAGTACGTATATAATACGAGCCTAACACTGTTATTCCTACAAAAAAAAAAGCAACATTAAGCCATGAAGTGAAACTTCAAACTTTGACTGTGACTCACGCACCTAACTTCGTGCTCATGCCAGTAAGTCGTCGCTGTTGAAATGATATGCACTTGTCCTGAGGCAGTCTTAGGGTCGACCTTTGACTTTACTCCCTTCTGAAGTAGACGAAATTTCTCGGCCGTCGTTCCGGAGAAGATTCAGCTCGGCAAAACGCGCCTGCTGGGTTTTCTAAGCGACAAAAGTCAACATATGTTTACCTCACCTGGAAGTTCGAGTTTTACGACAGCATTTTGAGCAGCATATGGCATGGTCAGTCTCGTCATAGTTATTTTTTGATAATTTTTTCGCATTCTGAGAGCATGCTGAACAACGCTTGACTTGGTCAGGCCTGGCATTGGGGTTATTCTTGGTTATTACTTCCGTCAAGGAGGTTATGGTTTTATCGGGGTTTGTTTGTCAGCAACGTAACTCAAAAGGTTAAGAAGAATCTTCATAAAATTAACTGGAACAGTTAAGAACGTTACAAGAAACATTTGATTAATTTTGGTGACAATCGGTCTACCATTCTGTCTTTTAGCATTACGTGCCTTGAGGAGGTTTGCACTTTTGCAGTGCAGCTTTACTAAGGCTATTTTTCTTACTTTGTAACAATATTCTAAACAATTGATGTTATGGCCAGCCCATCTATATAATTAACTGGGTTATATTTTGGGACTGACCTCAAAGATAGCGGCAGCCTAGTACAACGAAGTGTTCTCACAGCTAAGTACACTGTGCGAGGGACAAAACTGTTACATTCATTACCTAAATTCCCCTTACCTATATACAACGAATGTGGTATTAAATATACAATTTCAGCAACATTTTCAGGACTCTTAGAAATAACTGGGTGTGTGGTATAAGCCAGCAGCAAAGAGCGACTTGGCCAGTAGCGATAACTGGCAACAGGTTCTCTCACCAGAGACGTTTTAAAAATTCATTGAGGAACCCTGATCCCAATGGTTGTTGAGTGACGAGAATAACATATTTAGCTTTATCCGATAAACATCTAATAAACTTTGAAATTAGAAATATTGTAAAGGGTGAGTTATAAGTTTCAATATATAGAAAATCATCGGCTTTGTTTTCACGTTTTCTGTTAAATTTGATTGCAACAGTGCGACTGACTTCTGACCTTGGGCATAAATATGATTTCAGGTCATTAATTTTCCTACAAGCTACTTACCTTCTCCGAGGAGGTTACGTTTTCGTCTTCGAGTTTGTCTCTTTGCCCGTTTGTTTGTCTATATTTTACTTGTCATAAAAATAATTCCAAAATTTATAGACAAACCTTTATGAAATTTACAGGAATCGTTAGGTATGTTAGGAAGAGCAGAGATTAACTTTGGTAAGGATTCGTTCAATACGTTCAACCGTTTGTTTGTATTTTTTTACCGGTGTAACTCATAAAGTTATGTACGGATCTTTACAAAATTTTCAGGAATAATTCAAATTATTACTAAGAGTAATGACCAAGTTTTTGTGTTGATCTATTAGTTCGTTCGCTCGTTTGTCTCTACTTTTTAGATTTGTCAGCAACATAACTGAAAATGTTATGAGCAGATCTTCGAGAAATTTGTGGGAACTGTTATAAATGGTAAAAGACAGGTATGACCAAATTTTGGTGACGATCGGTTTGTCCGCTTTCGTGGTTGACTGTTTGTCGAAATGTTTGTTGGAATATAACTCAAAAAGTTACCGACAGATCTTCGAGAAAATTACAGAAGTTGTTATTACCAGTAAGAGGTACAAATTATCAAATTTTGGTGATAATAAAGAGGAAATCCTAATTTCAGGACCAAATTTGAGTTCTTCGTTAAGATTGCCTTGCTTGGCGGAAGTATACGCTCTTAGAGTGTTCTGTTTTTAGAGAATCTGCAAACATAAATAAACTGCGAGTTAAAGATCGTAAAAATAAAAATTTATTGCTTTCTATACATGACTGCCAGGCTTTGGTACTGCCCAGAATGACAGAGGAAAATAATACTCAAATTCTACATGAGTGGTGGAGGTACCGAGAGCTCTTTGCCACATGAATTTCGAGCACTCGGACAATGCCGACTCAAATACGGGTAAATTGCTCATTGTACACAATGCAGGCGATCATGAACAAGTTCGACAAAAATAAATTTATTACTGATACTAAGAGTGCCGGTGTACCTCATCGCTACAGTAAACAAAGCTGAGACAGGTATTTAGAAAAGGATGTCATGCTGCTGACATTTTCATTGCCTGCTCTGTATCTAGAGGAGAACAAGTCGTGATATTTTCAAGCAGTTTCAAGTAGCAGTGCTGAAGCCCTAGACAAAAGATGTGTCAGGAGAACGTCTGACGCGTTATTTGAAAAGAATCTGAGTTTGCACACTGGGCAGGGAGACTCAACGACTGTACTCGCACATTTTGTTACCCAACTGCTCGTAATGTTGCGCTTTAACTCTCCAGACGGTAATTCTTAANAAAGAGGAAATCCTAATTTTAGGACCAAATTTGAGTTCTTCGTTAAGATTGCCTTGCTTGGCGGAAGTATACGCTCTTAGAGTGTTCTGTTTTTAGAGAATCTGCAAACATAAATAAACTGCGAGTTAAAGATCGTAAAAATAGAAATTTATTGCTTTCTATACATGACTGCCAGGCTTTGGTACTGCCCAGAATGACAGAGGAAAATAATAATCAAATTCTACATGAGTGGTGAAGGTACTGAGAGCTCTTTGCCACACGAATGTCGAGCACCCGGACAATGCCGACTCACTTACGGGTAAATTGCTTATTCTATGCAATGCAGGCGGTCATGAACAAGTTCGACGAAAATAAATTTTTAGTACTGATACTAAGAGTGCTGGTGTACCTCATCCCTACAGTCAACAAAGCTGAGACAAAAGATATGTCAGGAGAACGTCTAACGCGTTATTTGAAAAGAATCTGAGTTTGCACACTGGGCAGGGAGACTCAACGACTGTACTCGCACATTTTGTTACCCAACTGCTCGTAATGTTGCGCTTTAACTCTCCAGACGGTAATTCTTAAAGCTATTTCTGTCTGAGCAGCAGTCAAGCGTATGACCCACAAAAGTTTCTGCGGCACGAAAGACAGAGCTTCTGGCAAGCCCACATGAATACCGGACTGCAGCTTATAGAAAAATAAATAAAACATGCGGAGTATAGTCCGTAGATTTTGGGATGAAATTAAGCTCATCCATCACAATACTATGACTGCTGTACTAAAGTCGTAATTATGTCGTAAAATAAAATTTAAACTAACGTCGATGTGTCTTCATTGTTGCTAAGAATGGTTTTGACGCTGCTATGTAGATTACATTGTTTTCACAGTTAGCTCGCGCGTCCAATTCCTTCTCTAGGAACCATTCCCGTTTTTATTTCTGACTCCTCAAAACGAACAGGAAAAAATTAAGCCTAATTTCTGCAATAATTGTCAAGTAGGCTTCATCAACATATTTTCGGGTATCCGATGTATCAAGAAGCAGATGAATGCTACATGTAAAGCCATCATGACAAGCAATCAGAAAACTAGAGTACCCAGCCCTCAGAAGTGACAGCAATAATTTTGTAATTAGGATTTTTAGCGTTCTTGCTTGCGGTACGGGGTTTGCTGCGAAATGTGTTTCATACCTGTAGACTTGATCTTCCATTGAAGTAACGAAATTTGTGACGTCCTGAATTTACGAGGGCAAAATTTCCCTCCTACAATTAAAAGCGCTAATATTAGTTTTCAATGATCGAAAGTCAAACAGCATCAGGAGAATATAATTCACTCAAATGAATTCACCGTATTGCTCAGTTCTTACTGCATGCTGGGAATCAGTAGCTGAATCATCCAGAGTAAAATTGGGCTGTAATAATTGAAAATGTTTTAGCTTTTGCTCAGAGTGAAGTTTCAATTGCCACTCAGAAATTTAGCTAAGAAAAGCATAAGCAAAATGGATTATACACAACAGGAACGAAAACTCCATCCAAGATTGGGCTTCTCATATACAACGCTTAAAAAAGGATATGGGATAGTTAGGATAGTACCTAACTAGTTTTCTAAGCGAAGCGAATTTCAGTAGATGCAATAGCCTGAGTATATTCCGGAAACAGTATTATTTGCTATAGTAATTTAGGACTCGCACTTCTTGCCTCCTCATCTCGTTAATCACAGTCAATGATTTTCTCCTATCTAAATTCTTAACATTGTGACGGAGAGACCTACCAACTAATCAACCAACCAAGCGAGGGAGGGAGCGAACAAGCAATCAGCAAACTGCGTATTATCATATAGGCTTATATATTTATATTGAATGGACAGTCACAGAGATAAACTGTAAAATCCACAAATCTTTCTTATAATGTTTACTATGAATAACAGATAGTCACTATCGAAGGCCTAGGAATTAACGGACAGCAGTGTGTTTGTTCTAAATTTTATTTTAATTTTAACTTTATATCTTGCGTAACAAAGTGGGCATGCTTGAGATCTGCTAACATGGCCAAAACTACAACATCTGGCTCTATTGAAACATAACACTGACAAGTTCATTTTTAATTTCACAAGCTCTGATTTCATAAAAAAAACATACTTCATGACACATTTATGTGGTATTAGAATTTACAACGGAAATTATTATCAAGAAAGGAAAACAGAGTTGTATGCAGGAGAAGAACAGACAGGCAGTGTTGGACACACACATATGAGTTGTTAGATTACGAATTTAAAATCGTCTAGTAAACATTAGAGATAACCTTAAATTTTATCTAAGTACTGTATCTATTCTACCAAATAGCTTCCTAAAAGGGGTGTATCTTATGCGCCACCAGTTAGTAATGTTATTCAGATGTGCACGTAAGTACGTGCCAGAGCTTTTACACAAATCATAAGGTCACGTTAATTCGGCAGGGTGATTTTTAAGTCAGATCCGACATAGCAATAATGAAAAATTGCTTGCAACAAAGATGGATCTTCAACATTGAATATATTTCTTCCGGAGCATTAAATGAAAGGTGGATGAAAGCTTCTAAAGTTTGGTGGAGAAATACTGGGCTTTGTGTAGTTGTGTAAGAAATACGAATCTTAAGGTGTGAGTATCCTAGAAATTACATATGTAAGGGAATTGAAGAGCCGAAGCAAGGAACAGGATAAATATATAGCATCACAACATCGTCAATTACCCTAAAGTAATTCAGTGCGAATCAGTCCCTAATTAGCTTCTGCCACCTATTGGCTTAAGATCTATTTCTAGCTACCTACTTTTAGTGCTTAGTTGTTAAGTTGCTGAGACCGTATCAATCAAACAATATATAATGTGTGTAATAAACAAAGTTGTGTGTTTATATATTTGATTATATATTTATATGTTTCCATGCTTGCATCTTTCGTGTATCGCTCTTAAGGAAAAGCAAAATCCTTATCCCCGTATCTGAATGCATTTCTTGCTTGAAACAGTTCTTGAAATCAAAACAATGAACTTTTTCAGCTTCTGTTTGCGCGGTTATGGAATCGGATTTTTATCACTTTTATCATACATATTTTTGCTTGCTCCATTAAAAATTGATGCGTACAAAATAGGCCAGGTTGCAGATCATGGCAAACATGTAGCTGAATGCAGTTCTTTCTTTGCCAAAGTGGAAGTCCATTCAATGTAGATACATACAGCTTCTTTAAGCACTCTCTTGCATCGTGATTCGTACTCTCTTCTGAGGTCTCCTTCGTCCAAATTTCAGCTGCTCTGAGTAGATGCTGATGCTCTTATTGACTGCATAATTATCGAAGCAAGTGGCAAGATATTCTTCAGCCATCAGTAGGCGAATAAAGAACACGAGGATTTCTTCGCAGCAAATAACTTTCTTTAATTTGAGTTCTTCTTTCAACAGAACAGCTTTCACTTCGGGAAAACATCCGAGTTATATGACACCATTGAGTATCCTGGACACAGAGCTGAGTATTTATTAGGAGCGATATCGCTACGGGCAAAAAAATATAAGGAAGTTAATAAAAAAATTATGATCAATGAAGACGGGTCATCAGAAATTTTTTGCTGTCATTTTTCATAGAGCGGCACTCTAGTAAGTAATATTTTTATCATAGCGTTTTCTTCTTAGAACATTGATGATGTTCCTCTTGAGCCAGCTCTCGATGAAGTGGAGCATATCTCGACTTACCCTGGCTCCATAGTCAAAATTCTCATTTCATACATTAAAAAGTTCAAGCTCGCATTAGACTTGGGTCACTTGAATCTCTGGCCCTGTGTTTCGCAGACCGAGGAAGACACAAACGCACAACATCTAAGCGCAGCTCAAATGGATAGTGCGAGACCGTTGTGACGTCATCATTGTTTCTTGGCGCGGTGGAAATATCTAAATAGCATTTGTATCATGGCTACGAACAGCAAGCGATCAGTCATGACGCTAATTTTCTCACAAAAATACTGAAGGAATGCCCGTCTGTACCCATTATATCATGTGAGCGACGTGGGCTACTAAACAAGTTGTCTAACATTTTACAACAGAGATTATAGTTATGCTTCCATTGTAATAATGACTTCTTCAAGACAAGAATTTTATTAGCCAATTAACCAAGACGTCCTCTATTTTCTTCAATAAGAGACTATAGTGTCCTATTGCCTTGGATATTAGTGCTAGAGTTCCTGGTAACTGCACAGCATCAATTGTTGCAGAGTTAAAGCTCCGTGGTTTAATATGGTACGAGGATGTTCTGCTCCAGCAGAAGCTAGGCACCTATGAAACAGGGGGAGGCTGTGTTCGTTGAGTTGAAGGCAATTTCCCTTTCTGACATGTTGATACAGCTACAGTGTTAATGGAAGTAATTAATGGCTAAAATCACTCTTATGCAACAATGTGTACTATTTTGCTCCTGACGAGATGCATGACTTGAGAACCACTTTAACTTCAAACAAGTTGTTCAAATTTTAATATCGACTTTGAAGAATATTTCCTTCCTATGCGGTATATTGAGAAAACTTTCAGTCAGCTCCAGAACGAAAAATTTAATCTTTAGCTTTTCGCAGGAACAGCTTTATTGGTACGTCCTCTATGAAGAACACGGGACGGAATCAAGTTAACACTGGACGTGCATTAAAACAATTTTTCATTAATCTTTTGGCTGGACAAAACTCGGCACAAAGTTAGTCTGCTAACGATGCCCGCGCTTGTGTAACAAGCAGGCGGTCGGGCGAGAGGTGGTCGTGTCAGCCCGTGGAGTCACGCCTGGACTGCGGGGGTGGCGCCAGGGTATATAAGACTCCGCTGACCTCGGCCTACGGGTCAGAGCGGCGCCAGCAACAGTAGTGGTGACACGGGACAGAAGACGCGGCGTGTACCTGACGAAGACTTCCACGTCTAATCCTTACCTGGCTTTTATGCACAATTCGAGGACCGTGAATTATTATTAATTTCAATCAAGCCGTATCTGAGACCGAGTTTAAAGCTACAATTGACTGCATTTTTTCACTCGAAAGAAGCATTTGAGTATTCAGTAGTTTGATAATAAGTAATCAAGGAGGCTCTCGGACGGGGTGAGACACCGCAGTTCATCGGTTCACGTAAGTCTATGTGTGTATTTCAGTTAATATCAACAACGATTTAACAAAATTTTCTACTTACCATAGCGTAATAATAATCTTTTCAGCTTCCTTGACTAGTAATTTGGAGACGGGTAAGGATATTTTCAAATCGCGAATTAAAGTTTCATTTCTCGTACGAATAGAATAGTCTAAAATGTCATCTACGGAGTACCTCAGGCACCTTAGGGTTAAGTTTTCTTTATATACGAAGACAAAACTGTTAGGGTATCGCTGATTGGTGCCGCAGAGTCGAGGCCATTACGCTAGACTTGTCTGGAACTTCGTGCAGGTGTGCTGGCTTTGCCGTATTGAGTTAGCTTTCAGGCATTAACCCTTCATTTGACGCCAATGAGACTTTTGATGTAAATTTTTTATTCCGTCTCGAAGTAATCAGGTTGCTTGTAACACCTGCAGTACGATTCAGAGTGACAAAACCAATATTTCTATACAATGTTCCGGCCAAGTGAAGACTTATGGGCTTAGCTTCTTGTGACACAGACGAGGCTTTGCGATGATGCCTTATCTCTGCCGTGCTAGTGGCGATCTCTGTTGTTTTGTGTCAAACAACTGGCGGGCATAGCATGACTCTTCTTCTTACACGCTATACTGGCCGATGATAGAAAACAAGATATATTGTACGACTCCGCTGATAAGAGAGCATGGTCGGGCTTTCCAACTTACAATGTTCCAAATATGGTGCACATGTGCACCTACATATACTACATAGCTGCACATAACAGTTTACTGGAGCAACAGTCACGACACAGTTCAATGACAGAGGCAAATAAATTCAGAAAAGATATCATTTAGAAATAATGTCGCTGGACGAGTGACATATATATGTTTTGCAATCACATCTGACAGATTTTCGATGCTTATCTTTATTTTATTCAGAGTATGTTGTTTCCGTTTCTTTCCATCCCATCCACTCTTATTAATCGCTAAGCTAAGAGAACCAAATTCATTTATTCCAAAATTGGTCACAAGCTCTGGGCTCTCCTTTACTCTAGAGGATTTCGACTCGGCTGTTATGTATATTTTTATTTAATAAAACTGACTGTTCCTTGGTTCTTGGTGTGCTGCAGTTCCTATCAGTAATGTTTCCGAGCTTTGACTCCATTACAAATTCTATATCAGCGGCAAACCCAATTTCAAAATTGCGATCGTTATACTTGTCCTTGCATGTGAACCTAATATCATCGGCAACGCGTCTATTACTAATAAATTGATAGCAAGCTGCCTAACTACCTAAATAATACGTCTGCTACTGAAAAATAAAGCACATGCTTCTATACTAAAAGTAATATTTATTCTACACAGATTGAAAAGAGCAATAGATCCATGGATTGAAGAACGCATAGAGAATTTCGTCTTTCAATAGGAAAAAAAAAAACTGTTTCAGGAAACAAAGCTGCCGAAGCTCAAAACTTTCAAAATTTCAAATAGGTTCAACATGTTATATAAAATTAATAATCGTTTTTCATGACTAAATAAAGAAAAGCGGTCTTCTACTGAAAACCTCAATAAATAAAAGACAGTCCATACGATGTTTCAATAGGAACTAGGTTACTCAAGCGGTGATAAAGCAGAAGTGACTCCAATAGCTCTAATGCAGTAATGACATGCAGACTATTGTAATGTACCTGCAACATAGGCAACAGCAATATAGAGCAGTGTAATTTTAATACAAGGTAATGCCACCATTGTAACTGCAACAGGGACATTTTCATTATGATATCATGTCACCAATGGCGCAGAAATAGGGAGGTTATCATATTAATATCACGTCAGCAATAGCACAGAAATAGGGACATTTTAATGTAATATTAGTTATGCTACAGAAATTTGGACATTATGAATCTATAATTATGTTACAACATCACAAATGAAATAGCAACATAGCAACTGGGATACCATCAATATAATGTTACGTTACCAATGTACTAGCAACAGGGATACTATTATGGCACTGATGCAGCAAAGCTGTAAGATAATTGCACTCTTACTGCTGTTCCCTATCGTCAAAAAATTGGGACAGTTTCTATGAACGGGTAAATGATTAAACAGTTCAGGCTTCACAGTGAAAATGTTTGCTATGAGATAAGAATAACGTGGATGACCGATAAAAAGAAGAATTAGTTTTCCATTTTTTGTAATTTGTAATTGTTTACCTTTTTCCATATTTTACCATATCGTATACCCATTGAGCAAAATATCATTAAATATAAAGTGTATTATGTTATATAGGATATAGAATTATATAAGAAAATAGTTAATTTTTATAAAATTATGATGAAACTATAGCCACCAGCTAATATATTACATATACAGGCTGTTGCGTAATGCGATGCACATATTTTAACTATATATGGAAAAATACAAACTAGAACGATTTTCATGATTGGGAAAAACCTCGAAACTCCTTCGTTTTTGAGAAATGGCAACCTGAAATACTTGGGCTAATGATGTGTTGTGAAAAGTTACAGCTCATTTTAAAAATGATTATTTTTGTCCCCACCTTAGTGAAAATTTTTTCCACTAATTGTGGATTTCTCTTATTATCTTTTGATAGGAATTCTCTTGAAAAATTACCACAATGGCAGTTACTTTCTACTATTTCAAAATGGGGAAGATATGGCACCTTTGATTGGGTATGCCCTATACCCCTAAGAATTAGAATACATAGCACCGCGCAAGGACACTAATTAATGCTTACACCTTTCTTCTGGGCAAATATGACGAGCATCTGATAACTACGGTTTTCTTTAATAACTTAGGAAAAGGCCACCAGGTTTTGCCATTGAGTTTTCCAATAAATACAATTGTTTCCAATTTTGCTGAAATTACCAGCATGAATAGCCCAAACATAGACCGCAACAGTACTTGCTCTTCAGTCCAAGTGGCTTCTGACGCTGGCATCCAAAATAGGAAAAATGGGATTATCCCAAGAGCTATTATAAACATGTCCAGACACGGTCGTGCAGGCAAGCGCCCAAGTGCATCCCCGCCGTATCCAAGATACCTTCTCCGCAAGAAAAATGTTGGGTACCTTGGAATTTTTTTTTTAGTGTTAGATAGGGGGAAAAGAATAGCTCTTGAGAATATTTTGGCCGCCAGCTAAGACCTAAGAGTCAATTACTGTTGCGGTCCATGGCCAAAATTTTCGACTATTAGTCTTTCCCACAACCACCACAGAGGTAATGCCTTTCCACGGTGTCAATATTGGGAAGATGTTGTGACTCTGGTTTTCTGAGCTTTTTCTGGAAAAGCTTGCAATGTACCCGTTCAGCATTTTTAATAAATTTTCAGCTATGTTCGATTTAACTAATACTGACAGCAGTCATAGTCCGTACTATTGTTAGCTGACAACTAGTATCCGTTTGAGCTAATAATATTTTGGTGAGAACGTACAGCGTATATGAAAAATGAATATATCTGTTGCCTGTTTTGTGAAATACTTTTTACGAATTATGGAGTCTCCTTGGTGTCTTTGGATAGGATTTCTCTTGCACAGTTACCACAGTAGTAATGCCTTTCTGCTGTGTCAATATGGAGTAGGTATTCCCCAGTGAGGTATTCCCCTAGCGTTATTTATAAAATTTCTAACTACCTTCGATTTGACTGATGCTGAATGCCGGCATAGTCCGTACTGTAGTCAGTTTAAAATCAGGGTCCGCTTAAGAGGAGGGTTCGGGCAAAAATGAAAAAGTTTTTACATGTGGACCGATATGAATGAAACTTGGCATAGATATGTGAAATCAAAAAAAGAAATTATTTTTACTCATGTATTTTTTCATTTTCCCATGGAAAACGAGTTATTCAAAGAAAACGTCAAAAGGGGCTGGATTAATATAATATTATTATATTCAGAAGTCGAAGTCTCCGTTTCCACAACAAAGGAGATATCACAGTGGGAGAAAGCAGGGACAAACAGTATGACGATAGACACGTGGAACCCATGCATGAGGGTGTTCCCGCACAGGATCAACGCGCAGGGGAACAGCAAGTCTGGAAAGAAGAGGAAGAGCAGATTGAAGATAGACCATGATAGGAGTACGAGATGGGAGGAAAGCAAAGTGGGCTCGAAAGACAGACGTCCCGAAGACCTAGCTAATGGCCCAAGAAACCTACATGAGCCTGGGGTCACCGCCCCCATAACATAGGATGGACGAACCTAAACCTAACCCTCTGGCCTATCCCATGCCACCTGAAGGGAAAGGGGGAGGGGGCGGTTGGAGAAAACCCCTACTCCTAAAGTTTTAGAGTTACAGAGATGATTTTGGTATCAAAAGAAGCGGAATTTGATCCTCTATCACGGCAGAATTTTTCGGTTTGATTTTTGAAATAGTTTTGGAGAAAGTTCAAAAAGCTCAATTTTTAAAGTTTTTCTTTCAAAAACTTCGCTGTCACTCGTCTCCTAATTCGAAAATCAAACCGAAACGTTTTATTTTTTTAGAAAATCAAATTCCGCTCCCTTTGATACCAAAAATCATCTCTGCAAAGCACAAACTCCAGGAGGAGTAGAGGTTTCCTTTGCCCTCTTTTGCCGTTTTCTTTGAATGACTCGTTTTCTATGTGGAAAATGAAAAAAGTACAGGGGTAAAAAATTTCTTTTTCGATTTTACATATCTATACCAAGCTTGAATCAAATCGGTCCACACATAAAAAACTTTTCACTTTCGCCGAACCCTCCCCTTAAGTATTTCAGGTCGTCATTTTTCGAAAACGAAGGAGTTTTGAGGTTTTTGTCACTCATGAAAATCGTTTTCTTTAGCGGTTTTCTATATATGGTTGAAATATGTGCATCGAATTACACAACATCCTGCACAGAGCTTCTTTTGCTGCCCAATCGAACGTGCGCTGTGCGTAACGACTCAGTTTTACCAATTACGTCCTGCTAATTAATGAATCATTGATAAAGTCTTTCATAAATTTTTTTTTATTATTTTATAGAAAATTTTATCGTGACGCATACGCGGCATTTACTGAGAAGAGACGCACATTCATCACTATTGGCTGTTGGTCAACGCAAAATATATCTTTACCAAAGTTTGCCATTTTGATGATTATCACCAATTATTGAGCTGTAGTTGCAAATCTGTGTTGCTTGTTGATAAACATATCCATGTTGCACCACGAATAATATACCTGACTTTGCAAAACTCCTGACCTTTATTAATAATTTGTCATCCGAATTTCGTAAAAGCTTTGTTTATAATAAAATAAAATAAGATTTGTTATGTATTAGTTTATTATGATCTAAACAACATTGCTATTCAATAGAAACTCCATTGGCAGCAATGGCACGCCCTAATCGTGGTCGGAAGTCCTTACACACATTATGGACGTAGTCCTTCCTGATCTAGGCTCAAGTGCTGTTCAGAGAGGCTTTCAGCTCCTCAATGTTGTTGTGGCGATCTTTGCATACTTTACTCTCAATATGCGGCCACACGCTCTAGTCCAGAGGATTGAGATCAGGCGACTGTGGGGCCAGAAGTCTTTGGGCCAGAAAGACATGTTATGGCTTATCCAGTTTTGAACGATTTTCGACGTGTGCGCTTGTGCATCATCTTGCTGAAACACGTAATCTCCATCTTTGACGATTTTTCTGATCCAAGGAAGAACTTTTGTGGCCATGATATCCTTGTTTTCAGCCCTTGTCAACCTGTAACCGCCCTTGAACCTCACTGGAGGCATCTTCTCTCCATTGGAGGCCACAACGCCAAGCATCTTCACAGAGGCCGAATGCTTTGTTGTGAACGTGGTAGTTCTTTGAGGCTTTCAGTACTCTTAAGGCGGTTTTGACCCGTTTCACCGTTGATAAACTGAGATTTTGCAACCTAACAATGTCCGCGTTCTGGTGCTTAATTCAATAGCTTAAACTAGAGCACTCTGAGAGCGCATACCTCCGCCAAGCGAGGCAACGGTAGTAAAAAATTCAAACTGGCTCTGAAACCATAATTTTCTTTGCATTTTGAGGTTTTAGATTAGTAAACACGGAAAAGTATCATTATTGTCGAACACGTAAAAACAACTTCTAGGCAAGTGTTGAAAAACTCAATATGACGATTGTTTGCAATTCTGTTTGTACTCAGTATGTATGTTTGCTTGTTTGTGATCTACACAAAAATTTAATCATTTATGTCTTTTTTAACGTTACTAATAACCCCTATAAATTTCATGAAAATCCATTCATCATTTTTTGAGTTATTGTGCTAACAAGCATAAAGTTAAAAACAGTGACAAACGAACGAACGAACAAACGGATCATTACCAAAATTTGGTCATTTACTCTCTCTTATATACTCAACAACTCATGTTAATTTTATAAAAATCCCTTCATAACTTTTTGAGTTATGGCATTGAGAAAAATGAAGCAGACAAACAAACAAACGGATGGCCATATCTTCACCAAAACTTTAATCATCTACTCCTCTTAACGAACCTAACAATCCCTGTAAATTTTATCCAAACCGGTTCAGAGCTTTTTGAGTTATCTTGGTGACAAACAGGCAAACACAGAGACAGACAAACACGACGAAAACATAACCTCCTCGGCGAAGGTAATCAAAAAACGAACAGACGGGTGATGTGTACAGTATTTCTCAGAGCAGAGAAGGAAACAATAAATGATGTTATAAATCTGTTGCCATCATTCCATCATTTATTAAGGTCGAGCGAACTGGGCTGATGATTTAGGGCTACTATGTAACAATTGTAAGAATGACGAACACTGAAATTAATATGCTTATATTAAAGCGCTAATTACTTTACATGGAATTTATAGGCTGGCTGGTTCATAAATTAGTACCATTTTCAATAAGTATTTATTCCTATAAACCGTGGGCATCTAATAATTTCATAAAACTTAAAAGCTAAAAAGATGATCTTTGCGAAAAGATAGCTGCGCCCATTTGTTGTTCTATCCTTACTTTCATATATTCCTTCTGTGAGAGTTTGGAGGCTTGTCAGTTAATACTTTGCTACTAAACAAGTATATTTGCTCATTGTAGCTTTCTGTTAACGTCAACGAATGTTGAATATAGACGTTGCCAGCTGCGGATTCGTATAGATACATTTATATGCGATGTATGTAGTTTGTATATATATATTAGGGTGGAGCTTATATGGGGGTAAAAAATAAAAGTTGAAATTTCTAAGCTCTCATGCTCTGAAGCAAGTCCACTTGGCTTAGAAACATCACAGCTAAAATTATAGATTCAAAATATAATATTTAGAGTTAGTCCAGAGGCTTGAAAATTATGAATTTCAATAAAAATCCTGTTATTTAGTGAGCTCTGGTGTACTGCTCCCAGTCCCCCCCCCCCCAGCTCGTAGTAGCATAGTAAAGTATTAAAATCGAAGCTACAGTGTATCTTTACTATAAAGCTGGGTATTATCTGCTCAATGACAGGGGTTTCACAGGCACCAATCTGCTCATTTTGGCTGGGTTCGAGCCAACACTGCCTTTCTGGCGTCTGGGATGGTACGCCGATGTTCTGCT
>LQNS02278141.1:10450-28218 GCA_001587735.2 Parhyale hawaiensis | reverse complement strand
AACTCCAAAATCTAATCATTTGTGCCTTTTCATAGTAATAACAGCTTGTGCATTTTTGTTGAAGATCCGTTCACAACTTTTTGAGTTATACTGCTAACAAACGTTAAGACAAACATGAGTCATACATACAAACGAACAAACCGATCTGCACAAAAATTTAATCATTTATGTCTTTTTTAACGTTACTAATAACCCCTATAAATTTCTTGAAAATCGATTCATCATTTTTGAGTTATTGTGCTAACAAGCATAAAGTTAAAAACAGTGACAAACGAACGAACGAACGAACAAACGGATCATTACCAAAATTTGGTCATTTACTCTCTGTTATATACTCAACAACTCATGTTAATTTTATAAAAATCCGTTCATAACTTTTTGAGTTATGGCATTGAGAAAAATGAAGCAGACAAACAAACAAACAAACGGATGGCCATATCTTCACCAAAACTTTAATCATCTACTCCTCCTAACGTACCTAACAATCCCTGTAAATTTCATCCAAATCGGTTCAGAGCTTTTTGAGTTATCTTGGTGACAAATAGACAAACACAGAGACAGACAAACACGACGAAAACATAACCTCCTCGGCGGAGGTAATCAGAAAACGAACAGACGGGTGATGTGTACGGTATTTCTCAGAGCAGAGAAAGAAGCATTAAATGATGTTATAAATTTGTGGCCATCATTCCATCATTTATTAAGGTCGAGTGAACTGGGCTGATGATTTAGGGCTACTATGTAACAATTGTAAGAATGACGAACACTGAAATTTATATGCTTATATTAAAGCGCTAATTACTTTACATGGAATTTATAGGCTGGCTGGTTCATAAATTAGTACCATTTTTAATAAGTATTTATTCCTATAAAACGGGGTCATCTAATAATTTCATAAAACTTAAAAGCTAAAAAGTTGATCTTTGCGAAAAGATAGCTACGCCCATTTGTTGTTATATCCTTACTTTCATATACTCCTCCTGTGAGACTTTGGAGGCTTATCAGTTAATACTTTGCTACTTAACAAGTATATTTGCTCATTGTAGCTTTCTGTTAACGTCAACGAATGTTGAATATAGACGTTGCTAGCTGCGGATTTGTATAGATATATTTATATGCGATGTATGTAGTTTGTATATATATATATATGTTTTTAGCAAAAATAACGCCGTACATTTTTGCTAAAATATCTATTGAGTTTTTCACACTTTCTGACTTTTGGAATTGTCTCAGTAGCCCCTTGGTCTGTTAGATGGAGCAGCTTACCGATGTTACTGGCGTTGAAATCCGCTTCTGGTGTTCCACGTTCTTGTGCGCTGATGTAACAAAAGCTCATCGCCAAGCATTCCTATATCTACTATGTATTCAGCCTAGCATTCCTATACCTACTATGTATTCAGCCAAGCATTTCTATACATACTATGTACTCAGCCAAGCATTCCTATACCTACTATGTACTCAGCCAAGCATTCCTATACCTACTATGTACTCAGCCAAGCATTCCTATACCTACTATGTACTCAGCCAAGCATTCCTATACCTACTATGTACTCAGCCAAGCATTCCTATACCTACTATGTACTCAGCGCAGAAAAATATGGACCACCAACAGCGATTTACAACCCCAGCAGCATTCTGCTCATTCTGACTGACCTGACAGACCACGAGACCATTTTTAAAATCCAAGATGTATGAAAAGCTCAGAAAAGATATTCTAACAAAAATGTAAGGCGTAATATTTTAACAAAACCTGCAAAAATGAAGGTTTGCTATCAAAACGCTCAAATTTATATACATAAATAAATATATGTATATAAACTCCTACCGAAGAAGTCCGTAACATGATTTCATATGCAGAATTCTAAGTCTTATTTTGATTCTGTACCTGTATGACAGGTCAGTGGAGACATGTTGGCAGATAAACTCGTGTATGGTGCCTTACAAAATAGCGATTGCATGTCTGTTTATTAACGAGTTACAGTAGAAACACTTGTACTGGTGATTTCAGCTGACAAGATGCTGAAAAATCATTCTCTGTGGCCAAATCATGAAACGAGCTGCAACTTTTTAGAAAAGTGAGACAGGTTTCTCGAAGAGTCGAAGGAGACGAAGGTTGAAGTCATCCTTAATGAAGGAGTTCTCCTTTACCAAGTGACACTTGATGCCGCACTCAATTTATTCTGCAAATGAAAACTCGGTATCACGAAGGAAAGCGATGTCAATTTCCGAAAATGCGTTAGGTTTGGCAATGATGAAAAATACTTCAAGTTGAGCTTTCTGTCTGTCAAGTGCTGAGCTGCTTGTGCACACCAGTGATTTATTCTTTCGGCCGAGCTAAAATAGTTCCTCGACCTGGCAGTAAGTTACTTCTACATTGTGTATCGTCACAACCAAATAATATTGTTGGCTGTCATATTTTTGCCTGCTATGACGTGGTGACGGTTTTCATTATTTACTTAACGTTCACTTTTCACAAGCAGATGCCCGAAACTGAGCATGGTAAAAATCTTTCGTGATACGTATCGTGCAGAGGTTCATGCATCTTGGACACGAATATTGTTGCTATATACAGTATATATATCTAATATTTATGTACTTTTATTGTGCATAGTTAGAGTACTAAAAGTTTGGAGTTTGACAGAATGCTCCTTACGGAAAATATGCACTTATAGAAAATTCAAAGAGCTTTTCAAGACGTCCTATTTAAAATTTTATTTGGATTGGGAGATTAAAAAATAAATTAATTTACTGGTAATAACCAAGGTTATGTCAAATGTTAGAAAAGTGCGCGTCCTACACGGTAGGTTGCGTCAGAGAGAAGAAATAAATGCTAAAATCTAAATTCCGGTAGGTGTCAAATATCAAATGAATTGTTGGGTCCAAAACGTGTCCGTTTTTAAAGTCTTTCAGGGCCTTACAACACTTGTTAGTACAAGGACGGTATGCTATTGGTGAATTATCGTAACAACATTAGTTCGTTACTATAAGATCTTATCATATTAACGTATATAATGACTAGAAATGTATCAGAATATAGGAAGGACTACATAGGTGCTCTGTTAGTGTATAACTGTAAAAATGCGCTTTATTGAGGATCAATGAAAATATCAGCAAATTTTATTATTATTAAACCTATGTCTAAAATAACAACAAATATCAGTCCTGTAAGCCACGAATGTTTTAGCCGTGAAGTGCCCGTGTAAACAAGACGCCCATTTTTTCGCTTCTCTAATTAACAAGAACTGTTGTCAGCGCTTTTGGTCAGGAACAGATATAGTTGTAGCAACACAGCGTTCGGTGGTGCGCTGCAGCCTGTCCACACCAGCTCAACACGCTGCTTCATATGCCTCCATCTGTCGGCCACGAGTTCTCGCTGTAGTATTGGGGGTTGTTAACATTCATTACCTTACTTATATACCTAGCCCTACGGCCTTGTTTATCAGATTTAGCTGATGCATCGGCATGTTGGGAGTTGCAAACACGTACAAGTTGAGCTGTTTGATAGTCTTATTATTCTCTCCTGTATATCTGTACGACTGGGTAAGATACTCTGCATTGGAGGAGCAGCTCTTAATTCTATATAAAAATATTTAATGGCTGAGCAGCAATGCATGACTGCTGTTGCTTTCAGCCAGCCTTCAGAGAGCTATTAAATATGAAATTCATATCAATATTTTTTACTTTCCTTGTACTTGTAATTAACTTTACTAACACTCGTATTTGGCCCAGTCTCACTTGACAGACTGCCCAAGTTCTCACATGAATAATCCCGCTGCCTGCATCTGCCACTGAAATGAACACCAAGTAAATTTCGACTCTTAACCAAGCAAGCTCAGCGTGTGTACGTTGTTTTGATGCGCACACACCGCGTGTGTGTTCTCAGGAAGACGACAAGCGACTCTTCCTCTGCCCGGACACTGCGTACTGCCTAATGTAAAGCAGGGAATTACTGCTGAGCTCGTATGCATTAGAGCTAAATTGCAGTGCGTATGTCTGCAGGTTCATATCGAAATGTTGAGCTTGCGATTGTCCACCTTTAATGAATATCATCCTATTATCATACTGGTACATTAAACACACCGTATTATAACGTTACGACACCTCGAGTATAGGTTAAGCCGAAAATAAAATGTTAAGTCGCTCATGAATTTTTACATTCTGTACAGACTAATTTCAGACGGCAAATTGTCATTTGAGCGTTTTTTTTTGTTTCTAATAACAGCTACGTATAACTTAAAGAATGCGGAGACAGCGTGTTGTGCTAAAAATTGTAAATCCAAGCAGCATTAAAACTAAATAAAGTTCTTGCATAAGCGGAAAGCTCCAATCAGTAAACAGCAGGGGCTGCTAAAGTCACTGAGTTGTAGCTTCACCCGACAACATGTTGTAATATCTAATAATGATATCAAGCCGTTTATATGCTAGAGTTAAGATCAAAATAGGTCGTTACGATTTTAGAGTAATATTTTTTTATAGTTATCGTAAATAGTTTTAGACTGCAAAGCCTACACAAGAATCTTCTAATGCGATAGCTGTTCACCAAGAATCAATTAGCATTGGATAGCGTACAGAATAATTCATTTCTGAAAATACCAATTATTGAAACCCCTTACAATGAGAATTATTACTCCACTATCACCGCTTTTCTGCTACCTAGTTCTAAGTTCTGCATTGTCATCTTAATCATACTTTACTGCACGTCTGACTATTGCTGCTGGTGCGGAGATGGATGAGCTTGTGCTCTGCGTCCTAGCAGCAGTTGGGGGCTTTTGCTCACCGAGGCAATAAAGTTTAGTTATTGCAGCTACAAGTGCGTTATTCTTCAACTAAGGTATCCATACACGAGTATAGTGGCACAGAGAACAAAACGAAATCGGACCTAAGAATAACTAGAACGCCTCGTGGCGTAAGACCATCACCCTCGGGGGGAGCGAATTTCATCGCCGTCATTTTTATAGCCAGCTAATCCTAGTTTTCTGGCGTGGGTCACATCTAGGACAGCCCACCAGATTCCCTGCAAAAATTCATGAACGTAGCTCAACTCCTTGTACTTGTTTCTGGGTGGAGAGCAAATTTCATTTCCATCATTTTCATGGCCAGTTAGTCCTATTTTTCTTTTTTGTATGGGTGGCATTTAGGACAACCTCCTAGACTTCTTTAAAAAAAAAACATGAACCTGGCTAAACTCTTTCTACCTGTTTTTGGGTGGAGAACAAATTCATCACCATCATTTTTTTATGGCCAGCTATTCCTAGTTTTTGGCGTGGGTCACATCGAGGGCAACCCATCAGACTCCCTGCAAAAAATCATGAACAATGTTCAACTCCTTCGACTACTTATTGGGTGGATAGACAAATATATATACTCGTACATATACACAAATGTAGATTTCGATTAGAAGCAGTTAAAAAAATTTTGATTCCCACGACGCGCGTTTCGCTGTTCTCCAGCTCATCAGGTTGGAGCAGGAAGCAAAGAGCGTAACGGGAGGACTCACGAAAAATTAGCACCAAAAAGTGACGTCATCATCGACAAATCTATGGCTGAGCAGCCTCGGAGTATCTTAACTAATTTCACCAGAAAAATCGTCTTAAATTGCAAAATTTATCTTTAGCGCATAAAGAAATGAAGATAATATATACTAATTTAGAAATTAACTATAGAAAATTGCAGTGCATGTTGGTGGAAACTTTTACAACACTAGCGCCGAATTTGTTCCCTTTCGGCGACTCAAGTTAACTTCTTTTTCTTGATTGAAGCCTTATTTACACTTCATATTCACTTCACAGTACTCTTCACAGATTATATCTATTCCTTACCAACATATATAAGCACCATTATAGCCAATTCTGTACGCGAGAGAAACCACGATAACAGTTAGCCATTGCCCGAACTTTCTGTACTTGGCGACAACATTTTTCGATATTTTGCAGCTCAAGTAGCTGGCCAGTCTTGAGCGGGAGACTGAATGAAATAAATCGAAAAAATACGGTAATATGTTCAAGAAAACCATATACGAAGGTCTGAGGTCTCACACCTAAAACACTTCGACTCGTCGATGTGATGTAAATTTGCTACGTACGGTCACAGCTATGTTTTCTTTCAGTCCTATTGAGTCCTCCCGTTGCATTCTTTGCTTCCTGGGTTGGAGGGTCAAAGTTGGTAAATTTATTTTTTGAAATCTTGTGAAATTTAGGAAGGTTACCATAGGAAGGTGTAACTATGATACCGGCTGTTCCAAAAGTATAAATGAAATTTCCACTCAAACATTTGCATTAGCCTATATTATTGCACAAAGTGAGAGTCCTCTATGAGTTGCTGTGTGCATAAATCGTTGCTTTTCTAACGAAAGCACTATCGTGAGCCACTCGAAAATGGCTAGTATTAACTCCAAGCAGCCAATATTTTTCTTTCCTACTTCATGCTTAACTCGATACAAATTCATCAATCAAGATGGCGAATAGTTTTCTGATCGTCCTACAACTCCGTGAGTTCTATACTTATCGTCTATCAATTAATTTCACTACCACGGATACTGTACTTAAATGTACCACAATTGTATCATTCGATTTATTCAGTATATAGCTGCATACTGGCAAAGATGATATCATTATTTAGCGAACGTGTTGTTCATTGTGATTTAACTAAGAGCCGTGCACATATCTATTTATTCATGTAACTAATTCTATGTCACAAAGAAAGTTACAAATACTGAAATTCACAATAACAATAAAATTGAGAGAAAACCGAAAACATTGAATTTCTGTAGCAGTAGCAGAGAACATGCAAGAAGGAGAAACCGGTGAAAATTAAAAACTTGCATGAAACGCTCAGTAAACAATGCTAGTTCAGTTATATAAAGAAGGCACAAAAAGTAAAGGCGGAATGGAGCACTTAAGGAGCATGCAGAGCTGCAGCCTTGTCAGCTGCAAACAAAAGTCTTACAACTTTCCTTTACATGAGGCGCCGGATGGCAATTAAAACTTGCCTATGTTCATCATGCGGGACGAACTCATTGCTGTGCATGCGGCCAACTTTTTTATGAAGCTCTTAACTGCAGGTAGAAATTTGAGACGACTTCACCTCATGGCTTCGAAATAATTTTATTGTTGGCCATCATTGCCCTTTTTTCTTAACACACGACCTGTTGAACTGGATCTGCTATCATTAGGGGGTAAAGAGGCTGGTTTTGCGTCTTCTGAAAGTAAACTTTGCGTCAGTAACGAATCTGACAAGAGACTACAAGCGTGTTTGAACAGTTCACTTCAAACGTGATGATTTAATCAAAATAGCTTTACCTAACCACAGAAGTGACTTTGACGCTTCTCAAGCATATTGGTGTAGGATTGGTAGATGCCTGAAATTCACTTGTAGCGAGGATAATGAAGGGAAAATGTTAAACGATATTGGTTAACTCTTTTCACTTGCTTCTCAACACACTAACCCGAGATATCTCTTAAAGCAGTCTATTGAAAAAGTTGATGTTCTCTCGAAAGCCCACAACACGCAGCCAACCACAACGTCAGATGATAGCACTCTAAGATGCATTGATCCCTCAGCCCCGAACAGACATTCCCTCTCCCCTCGGGGCTCAGAGACATTGTCGCCCATACAGTGTCGTATTCGCATCACTGCTACGGGCTGAACTTAGAGTTTCAGCGAGATCTGTCGTAGTATTGTGGCTACGCTATATAGTGCGTAATGTTGCCGTATTTATTGCTTGCTTCGATGCATTGAGATGAATTATGACTGAACGCAGTATGTTTCCTAATAAATATGAAACTTAGATCCAGTTTACTTACAATCTTCAGTAAAGAAAAAATAAAATGCAAATCTGGTACAGGCGAATTATATACTTTCCCACATAGTTGTGAAAACTTAGATCCAGGTTTACTCTCGATTTTAAGTTAAGTAATCAATCAAGTAGAAAATTGATTAATATGAGCGTATTGCACTGGGGAACAATTTTTCAAAAATTTCTGTTGAGTTAGATTATTCTGCTACGTTAGGCTAGCTGATATAAAAATTGTGGCAAGTTATTATTTTTCTCTACAGCTTAAGAGAACGTTCCCTATTGACCTGTAAATAAATTTACCTGACTTATTAAATTTTTAAGAAACTGGGCTTTAACGGTATTCTGAATCTTTACTACCAAGAACACTTTAGTTTTGCTGGTTTATTGGAGCCCCAATGACTCCTGTATGCAATGTATTTTGACTTCGATACAGAAATCAGACACATTGTAGACCCTTTTTATTTTTCCGAAAAACATCGCAATCTTTTACTAACATTGGGTTTGCATGTGAACCTAAGCTGCATCACTGTTACTGCTCACTACGGGTGGGGCTTAAGCTACACCCCTTTTAGAAAGCTATTCAGTAGAATATATATAGTATTTAGATAGTCTTTAAGGTTTTTCTCAATTGTAAATAGAGAAAACCTTAAAGTTGATCTAAAAACTGTATCTATTCTACCAAATAGCTTTCTAAAGCCCGCACAGACGAGCGACATCACTGCTGATTACGACCAGACAAAATTGCCGGATCATGAAGCTTGGCCCGATATTTCAATGTGCATAGAGCGGGGAACGTTCTTACAATTGCAATGTCCTAGGGTAAAGTTTTTAGAAGTTGCACGGAAAATAAATTGTAAATATTAATGTAATAACTTTCATTGCTTGTTTACATGCCGGTTTTTTATTCACTGTGCATAGTACTCAGCAATTGAATGTTTTGTGCTATCTTGTAGTTTACAAAGAAAATTTTGAGGTGTTAGTTTCCTCCGGCTATCATCGTTGTAACCTTGTGACAAATGAATTTTATATTTTTGACATTGTAGTTACCGCAGTTTTAAAGAGAACGAAGGCGTTACATACCATGGTAGTCAACAGATAATAGGGAAAATTGAGCTGTAAGTTGCTTTGAATTGCTAGAACGGTATGAAGAAGATTGGCCTAGACGCATCCTGCTGAACTCGCTCTTCAGGCAACTTTTTTGCCGAGTCTGGTGGAGCATTTGTTGGCGAAATGCCACTCTCGGCAATTTTTGCTTCTCGTCAACACTGGGCTTAAAAGGAGGGTAACTTATGCGCCACTTGCTATACATCCTATTTTTCATCAGTCTTAACGTTCAAATGTTTATTGTAATTTCAAAGTTTACAACTAATTTAAGCATACATCTTTCATACTTATTTTGTTTATACATAGGATTATTGCAGCAGTTTCCGAGAAGGAGTTGGCAAAGGAAGGTGGCGTGAATTTGCCATAATTCGTCCGGTATGCCGCAGCGTTTGTTTAGAAGACTGGCGTAAATGGCATTAAGTTATTAAGATCCTGTTGTAGCGAAGTAAGAAGAAAAGCTAAGGCAATAAATGCAAAAGACGATTCTATGAAGGATATTTTGCACTAAGAAGTTCAATCTGGTACAATATTTATGGCTAAACGAACATTCAAGAAAAGACAAATTTGGAAACTGTACGGATCATCAATACGGCGTCGACTTTGGTGCCGTGCCAGTTGATAGAAGATTCTCCTGCTACCTAAAAGAATCTTGTGTTGAGGAATAATAGTCTGCATTTACCCATGTAGCCTATCGAACTAGATAGATATTTCGCAAAAAGTAACGTCTGATTTACATGTCTGTATCGATAATTGGGTTTAATTATGTTTCTCTATATCAGAGCTGCAGAGATGATAACACAAATCTTTATTTATGATTAATATAGGTTTATTTTCCATTTATTACCTCCGCCAAAGAGGTTATGTTTTCGTCGTGTTTGTCTGTCTGTCACCAAGATAACTCAACAAGTTATGAACTGATTTGGACGAAATTTACAGGGATTGTTAGGTATGTTAAGAGGAACAGATGATTAAGTTTTGGTGAAGTTATGTCCATCCGTTTGTTTGTCTGCCTCATTTTTCTCAATGCCATAACTCAAAAACTTATGGATGGATTTTGATGAAATTAACATGAGTTGTTAGGAGCCGTTGCCTCGCTTGGCGGAGGTAAGCACTCTCACAGTGCTCTAGTTATTATTATTTAAAACGAGCGAGCAGCTGCGAGGGCAAGAGGCAAGGGCCAAAGAATACAAGGTCCCTACGCCATCCAAAGGCCGGAAATGAGAGCCCGTGGCACAGAAATGGAGAGCAAGAATGGACATACGAGAATCAATCACGGGAGAGAAAACGATTGATTTTGCCCTTAAAAACATCAAAATTTCCATCCACAAACACCGAGCCATCCAGCCCGCTCCATTGCTGACCACAACTATATGTAAATGACCGCTGGTACTGAGTTTTTAAAACAAAGCATCGCTGGCAATCGCGGATCGTGAAGTCACATTGGAGGTAGTGTGGTGGTAGGTGAGCACAGCTCCAGTTAGGTCAATACTATAGATCATATTCTGCAAATGAAGAGTCTAACAAGTTTCGTGTTATTTCAAAAAATGAATCAGTCTTGGATTCAGCAGTAAAAAAATTAGGTAAAAACAGCTATTAGATCTAACTCAACAATATTTGTGTTCCATGTCTTATGTTTCGAAATGATCAAGAAAAAAGTTAGATCAATTTTTACCTTTAATTTTAAATAAAGAAATCAACATCATACCTAAAAAAAACAATACTCAAGATAGTTGGTTTATATGGGCTTGTCAACTTTCGCAATAACGACACAAAATTAGATCCAATTTCCTTCATATTTTAAGTACAGAAATCTACAAAGTAAGATTTTCAACCATCGGAGGCAAAGCACAAGGGACCGAGGACCGTGTAGGCAGACTCCGCTGATTTAGAGCCTTCCGTTCCGCCCCAGTGGAATGCCGCCGTGGAAAAGAAGACGCTTGGTCTGCAACAAGTCCGGGGTCGCATGAAAACAACTGAAATTTAAATCATCTCGATGATTTGTTGGGAGTTCTCGATGTGGAAAGCGGCTGGGATGAATGAGGGCCATTTGTTTCCATACGTGCAATTTGCTGCTATTCTTCCCTTGCCGCCGGCGACAGTCTGTGCTGCTGCATCGCTAAATCAATTCTGCATCGGCGTCTTAGCCGAGCTTATTTTTAGACCTAACAATACATGCGGTCACCGGCCGGACAGGGTCTGCTAGCCGCAAAAAACAAGCTGTTTCTTGAGAACGGTCTTTTGTTTTTTGGGGTTGATAGTAACGCGAACAATCGACATTGTTAGGAACGGATGGGCAGAAATTTCGAACATACGAGTAGAGTGCATTTGTGAAGTTGAGACTTAGATGAAACGTAATGGTTGGTACGTGTGCGTTATATACGATATATTTAAGCACTTTAATACAAGACAAGATTTCTTTAGCGTGTACATATTTTATTTTTTGAAGAATCAATTTTCTTACCGCAATGAAGCCGCATTCATTTAGTACCTACTACATATTGTGTTGGCTTCCAGTCAGGTAAAAAAAGAAGTTATGATAAGTTTTACTTTTGACAGCATGCTATAACGCGATTGCTGGAATTAGGGGAGCTATTTTCTCTGTCAACATTCGGTGCAGTAATTAATGAAATATTTCATTGGGGCACGTTCGACTCCGCGTTAAAGTTAAGCCTTTGAGGCTCGCCTTGTTTAAAACTTCAGACAGATGCTTTGACTCTGTCGTTTCGAATCGTGTGGCAGGTGACAGAGCAACTCTAATACGCTAAGCTGGCTGGCCGGTCTATTTTACTGAGCTGGACTGGGTTTTCCAAGTCTCAGTATTAACTCATCAGCTCCCGCACGTCAATTCTACAGGTCGACACCAGATCACCTGTACAACGTTCAGGACAAGTCTGGCCTCGATGGCATAATTTCGGTTCCCAATCGAACACTCCCTTAGCCTCGTTATTTGCATGTGCAAACGAAATTAATAGCAATACGGATACGGTACAACTTGTTCACAGGAGCAGTGAATCGAAACTGAAGTGAAACTCTTTTTATTAAATGTAAAACAGCAATGCTGCAAAATAAAGTAAGCTGCACCATAGTTGCCACTCGTGTTGCGATCGTGCCTATACAGTGAAGAAGATATACAGGAACACCAGCGGTGTCATTACGTGCTCGTTAATTTGAGAAAACACAGAAATTGATCTTTGAGTAGAGTGTCATTGTTGATGGTGTAGCTACATCTTTTGCATTTTCAAATATAACAAATTCTATACTGTGTGTGGCTAAGTTGTAAGATATAAATTCAATCTTCATCATCAATATAGCTGTTGAGATAGAATCATTGCACAGTTCTTCTTGAAGTTCCCATATGTTGACAAAAGAAATCTGGTTATGTAGATTCTGATGATTTACTTGAGCAACGGCTGTTCCTGGTTAATGCTGTGGAGTCAGAACGAAAGTTAATGGTTTTGTTACTTGTCAACAAGTATTTTCTAACTGAACTTCTTCCAGGTACACCTTCCTGAGTTTTAATTTGTGATCAACATCTGAAGTCCGTTTTTGTTCGTCATCTCCTGTTTGAAGTAAACAGGCTCTGTTTCTTCTATTTTATTAGCGCTATTTCTCTATTTTGTCCGCTGGGGTCATTTGTAGACCTCTCATGTATTGCAGGCCTGGTGTCAGTTATTAGTCTAAAATCAGCATCCAGTTTTGAATTAGTATAGCAAGTCTTAAGCACGCAGCTAGAGAAAATAAATCTAAATCTACTGTTGTAGGCTAGCGTAATTAATGGTAGGGGTAGGGGAAAGTAATAGTCTTCTATATCGGAAAAAGATAAATTCAACTTTATAATGGAAATATTAAGTCATTAATGGTAGACGTTAAAGGGACTGCATTACTGATGTTACAGATTAACTCGTAGTTTTTCAAAGAATTTTCAATTTTTCGAGAATAAATGGAACCTATATCAAACGTAAAGGAGCTTTTTAGATAACTGTTGAATGTGCGATTTCAAATTCAGCTCAAAAACCTTTATCCGATCAAAGGTATCACAATTTTAAAAATACATAATTTGAGAAGCGGCATCAGTACTGCAGGACCCCGCAACAGCAGCAAGCCTGGGTCCATTGAGCTACTTCTTAACGGCCATAAAATGAACATAATTCAGTTCTCTGGTGCACAACCGAAGGCTCTCGCGAGAGACTGACTGTTGACTGCCAGCCAAGTCGAGGTCCTGGCAAGGGGTGGGGAATACCCTTCGGGTGGGGAGAGCGCGGCTGAGGACCTTGCGGGGCACAAGGGAGGGGGAGGGGGCAGTTCACCCTGAAGTTGATGGACAAAACTGCGCAACTATAAGGGCAGGGAGGTCATCGAATAAATTTTGGAGTTTAAAAGAATTACATTATTGAAAGAGCCCTCAGTAATGTTATTCTTATTTGGAAACATCTTCTAGCTTCCAGTATAGAGTTAAGACTTAAACTCAACCTTCAGATTGTGTTATGCCTCGCTACTTAACAGCTCCTTCTCCTATTAGAAAGACATTAGAAAAAAAATATCCATTCTAGAGGACCAGCACTGACTGAGTCAGAAAGCGATAACGTCTTTTCACTATTTTGGCAAACTACAGCTACCTTAGACTGATCCACTTTAAGTCACACTAAGTTTACAGAAGATAGTTGTGTCAGATTTGAGTGCTTGCAACAAGCCCTTGAATTTTAAAAATGGTGACGTCACAATTGCGTCACGCCACTGTTGCAGCGAGGAATGTTTGGTATTTCCACAGTGGTGTGACGTAATTCTGACGTCACAATTCTGAAGATTTCAAGGGCGTAGCGCATACACTCAGATCTGACATAACTACTATAGTAAATGAACTGTGCTCTAAGTGAAATAATTTTATCCAATTAGCTTTAGCTTGGCCTGGACTTCAGCCTTCGATGCACTACTATGGGTCGAATCTCATGGAGCTTTCGGCCGTCGCAGGAGTAATGGGTTTGCTATTACCGCATAAAACTTGATCCAAAATGGTGACTCAATTACTCAAGAAAAGAGTCCCTGGCACGTTAAAGCCAGTCGGCTTAGATTATTTTACTAGAAGTGGGCGAGTGGAATACGTCTTACGCTGTAATTCGTTTATACTGGACCGCTGAACACAGTTTAGGTCAACAACTTAACTGAGTGCTTAGGTACGTCAGAGACTAAATACAAGCATTTTTACCATGTGCGTCATGATCAGTTTATGGTTGACAGATGAGCTTTTCAAGGTGTTAGACAAGCTCGGGCAAATTACACTACCATTTGCTAACGATTAAAGTAGAAGAATATGCCAGCATTTAAAAACTGATACGGTATAAGGAAAGTTTAAAGATTAATTTTAGTGATTTGAGACTTAGCACTGAGAAAAATTAAAAAATATGAAGATTCAGTAAAACGAATTAGTGCTTGAAAGGGAGTAAAGAAGATGCACTGTGGGATTCTTTGATTGTTTGAATAAGACTTGAAAATATAATAAAAAAAAAAGACTCTAGAAAGAGCAAATTGACCCAGGAAGATTATATGTCTCAAGAATGATAATATTTTAGGTATACGGTCTTCTGCTATTAATTGGCGCTTCCGAGGATTTTTGTACATCGTCAAAATAAAATAAACTCCGCTAATCCCGAAGTGCACATCAATAGTTTGACTTCTATCGTTAGTCTACTGATCTTACTGAATTCCTTCATATTTTATTTATTTATTTTTTTAATTATCAAGGTGATACTTATTTGTATGCCACTGATTCGTCAAAAAATTTCAGAACGAAAGTCAAAAAGATAGCATCGGCAAGCGAGAGTTCAGAATAGGTTATAGTTTGCTTTGATATACTGTCGATCCCACCTTTGAATTTGACCTACGGCTTAATATGGCTGATTCACTGGTTCCGAACCAACGCTGTCATTGTTATGTAACGATTGACTTTAATATATGACCAACTGCTGAATTAAGACGTCCAAACTCGGTTGTATTAAGCGGAATCTTCTCTACATGAAAGCAATACGAGTAGGAAAACCCGCTTAACCCAATAATGGGCTCCAGAAACTTTGTCATTGCTAGCAAAAAGCTTTGTCAAAAGTCTAGGCAGACCTGTGTTCCCCACGAGGTACCAATTACTACATGGAGGACGTGAAAATTTGATAGCTAATATCACGGAGGCGAGCGCTGCTTTTTCTGAAGCTCTGACTCAAATCGACCGGGAGCTTTTTTTTACTTTCGTGCTCTATCATTCCAACATGCAACGACTAATTTCTTTTTACATTTTCTTTCTAATTTCTATAGTACGAATCTTACCGAATCTGAATTCACTATCAATAACAATCTACTACTCCAGAGTGTACGTACTACTTAAGCTATCATCAGACGAAATTTAATAAATTTACCTCACGAAATAACATATTCTACAGCTAACACCCCCCCCCCACAGATGTTTTTTGGCCATTCATCTTTTCCAGAGCTTGAAGAGAAAATGACGATAATTACTGTCTGCGTTAACAATTAAAGTTCGTTTTCTATCTTTCACAAGGACGGATGGAGTGTGGCTAACTGCTAGCCTCAAGCTATTTAATATCACTGCTATGGACAGCTGAACACCAGGCTGTGTGAGAGGTCACCGAGCTATTCCAGGCCCCCTGTATAAGTACAGTAAAAATCTATAGATTTAGCAACACAAGAAATACTCATGATGCCTCAGTTATCACTTGGCAGCGATTAGAGCCTTCCTCGGGCCGATTTTAGATCTTTTTCTTTGAGTTTCGCAGAAAGCCTTGAAGGTCATGCGAGGTCTGTATATTGTTGCACTCCTGGTAAAGTCTTCTACAGCTAGAGAACTAGTCCAATGAAAATCGACTAGGGCGAGCGGTAGTCTTCTTGATAATTTGAATAAATTAGGTTACTTTCTTTAGCACTGTCCTCCTGAGGGCCCGGCAACAGCCACCCTATTTGAAATCATAGACATTTATAAGATGTTTATAGTTACAGCGATATATAGTATCAAAAATAGCCCAAAAATATCCGATTGGGTATCAGTGATACAGCAATGCCGTTTCATGATGCTGTTGCATTTACCCATTTCAACAGCACGTAACTAAATTTTCTCGAAAACCTATAGCCCGCAGTACAGCACAACCTCTCATAAAAACAATCCGCCAGACACTGAGCCCCAAACAGATATTGTGGACACACAGTAAATACCCTACACTGTCACTAAAACAGGATCGCTTCACTACAGCAGGCTGTAATTATTGCTCGTACGTTCACAACAGGTCTTCGTTTTAAATTGAACATTCCACTAGAATAAATCTATACATTACTACACGGTGGGTAAGAACGAATGTGGTAGAGGAGATTGCAATCTAAGAAAGTGATAGTGAAATGAAATATTGATTATTGCTATCGATCGACGTCGCTAGCTTTCGCTCATACTGACCTTATCTGCTAAAGATTTTGATAAAAATCAAGCTTTATAGCTTAATTTCCTCTGCTTCTGCGTAAAAAAAATCAATTAGCGTCACTATACTACATATGGATTGGGATGAATGGTATCTTAAATTTGAAAGAAATTACAGTACTGTTCATTATGTTGATGCAGCTGGAGAAGCCATTCAAGAAATACGTTTATACTTCAATGAAGTTCAAGATCATTGCCCTTCATCTTTGGCAGTCCATAGTAAGCAATGTATAATGCACGATAATAGCGCCTTTTAAAACATGCCTGAAGTGTCCTTTTGGTCAATAAACATACTTTTAAAAACGTTTTGTGGCTCGTGTGGTCAATCATCCTTCTAAAATTACAAAATACTGTAAGTCAATAATCACCCATAAGAAGAAGGAACGTATCTGAATAAAGAACTAAATAAAAATTTCAGAGGGCTAATTTGACGAGATTGGTAACCCTCAAAGTTGCCGTTAATATAACATGATAAGGACCGGCGCACTCCATAAGCGATCGGTCCAACAACATGCACTGTTCTAACAAAAAACAGGCGATTTTTTTTGTCTGTAATAGGGTTTGCAATCAACGCTGGCGTCTGCGCACAATGCAGCTTTTTTTTTACTTAACCCCATATTGACAGCATGATATGATTCTTGATAGTGCTACTGTGTTGTTGCTATTATAGCAAGTACAGTATATGATAGTATGATATGATTCTTGTTAGGCATACTGCACTTCTAGAAATATTGCTCTTTATCGGAGTCCAACGTTTAACGACTGAGGCAAATTAGGAGGCATTACCTCCACAACTGACGCAAGTGTCGCTAACCCTTTACCAGGAGAGTGATCATATGTGTATACTTCTCCAACGCTAACCCACTGAGTGCGTTTTTCAACCACTTGGTGAAGGGACAAAACAAGGCTACACGAACGGCGACTGGCGCCTCTCTCAAAAATACCTTATAGAATTGATGGATTACCATATTGAGGCACTCAGTGGTATGAGAAGATAACGGTATTTTAATTTAATCTGCTACTGGATTGCATTTCATTAATATTATTAGGACTGACTTAAGATATGTTCGTTAGAATATCGATAGCTTATTTTTAAACAAGTAGAGAGCAAATTAGCTACACGATATGTGCATTGATGAACGTCTGTAGAAATTTAGTTATGTGCAGTATAGGTGCTAATGTGAAAACCATGTCACCCTTACACAAATATAAAAATGGATCACAGAAATGGCACAAAGTTCCTGATCCATTGCAGTCATATGCAAATTTACCAGAAAACCTTACGTCAAGCTTGCAGCCCAGGAGAGCATAAAATGGGAAACGTCGAAGGCTTTTGAAGCAAAAGTTTCCGAAACTGCAACTGGAATTTTGACGTGTTGGAACTTTATCTTAAAATATACG
>LQNS02278140.1:10680533-10696732 GCA_001587735.2 Parhyale hawaiensis | reverse complement strand
ATATGCAAATTTACCAGAAAACCTTACGTCAAGCTTGCAGCCCAGGAGAGCATAAAATGGGAAACGTCGAAGGCTTTTGAAGCAAAAGTTTCCGAAACTGCAACTGGAATTTTGACGTGTTGGAACTTTATCTTAAAATATACGCCTGTGTGAATTAAAACTTATTCAAAATTAGGAGAGATACTCGATACTAAATTTATCGAGGGCATTACTATAGGTAATGCATTGTCCAAAGCAACGCAATCGGCAGTGTTGAAAAGAACGTTTCGTATTATGTGTTCTAAGCAACAGCGGCTTTAAAAGTACCACTACACAATCACTTGCGACAACTTTGTCGGACTGAAACTGGGTTTTCGAACATCTATGCGGCATCAGAAAACTGAAATTTAAATCAATATGTTATTATAGGACATGAGTCTACTGGATTGGTAAAATCTTCAGAAATTTATTCTGCCGTCTTACTGAAAACCTTGCGGCTTGAGTTCAATTCTTCAACAATATTATTCAAACACGGAATAATCTTGTAATTGGTATTTTATATAGTTCAAACTAAATAAACTTTATCATATGTGCTTTAATTTTTGTAGAAGACAGATTGGGTGCAATGTTCTTAAACTGGAAACATTGCATATTTTTTCAAATAGAAGTATTTTTGTATCAATTTTAAAATTAATTACTTCACAGATCACCTTCATCTAAATCATTGTATCCTCCTTTAGCATTTTCTGGATATGACCTGGTGGAGACGTTTCGCAAATGCAGTATCTGCGATGCAGTGCACAGTGTCGTGCTTTATATTATCCAAAGTCTCCTTCAGAAGACGGATGTTTGTTGTGTGGTTTTGCACAAGCCTTTGTCTTAAGGATAGATTGCCACATTTACTGCGTTCAGATCTGGTTATCGTGCGACGTGTCGACATAATATCCTTGCATGTGATTGGTATTCCACTAAGTTTGGGTCTTCTTTACTGTAGGCGAAGGACAGCCGTCTTGTTGAGAGGTTGTCTTGTGATGCTTGAAGTGCTCTGTAGCTTGGGAGTAATTAGTGTAGAATTGTTAAAACTGACAAAACCCCGTAGCTGAATAGGGTCTGAATTTTTCATGCAAGTCCTAATACCCACACTCCCCATGTGGGTACACTATTAGCTCTGTCTTTAGCGTGCACTAACTCTAAAGCCTCTTTCACAATTGCGTTTTTAACCGCGCGGCAAAAACCGCANCCGTAGCTGAATAGGGTCTGAATTTTTCATGCAAGTCCTAATACCCACACTCCCCATGTGGGTACACTATTAGCTCTGTCTTTAGCGTGCACTAACTCTAAAGCCTCTTTCACAATTGCGTTTTTAACCGCGCGGCAAAAACCGCATGATACCGCATAACCTAAGCGGACATATGATATGTACAGTGCTCTTCACGCACGACGCTGCGGTAAAATCCGTCGTGTGTGAATAGCACTGTACATTTCATATGTCCGCTTAGGTTATGCGGCATCATGCGGTTTTTTGCCGCGCGGTAAAAAACGCAAGTGTGAGAGAGGCTTATATGTAACGCTTAGAATAGTGCTATATTTAAGAGGAAAGCAAGATAGGGTTGATCAATTTATTGCATACAGATACACATCGATACACCACAAAGGAATTTTGAAATTATTGTAGAGAAAACATTTATCTACAATGATACTGTTTGTTGAATTAAACAGCTAGTACTTGTAGTTTTTACACGGAATGAAATGTTTCCGGGCATTTCATGATTAACCCTTTTTTCACAGAGTGGTCTATGCACAACATTACAAACTGTACTGTTCATGCGACAAAGGGTTAACATCAAAAATTCTCCACAACAGAGTTTGTGAAATAATTCGAGGAGCAGAGCGTTAAGTTGAGATGACACTCATTATTTGAGCTCTGGCGAGCAGCTCAAGTTTTTGTTTCGCTCGACTTTACGAGCTGAGCTCGGCCGGCAGTTCCGTAATTATAAGAGCTACGCTCAGGAGCGGGGGCGAGTGCGGACCGCGCGCTGCGGCATAAGGGCTCAACTTCTGCAGTGACGAAGACTGCGGAAACTGGCACGTTGCAGTCATTCGCTAATTCTACTGATAGAAATCTTTTAAAATCCTTTAGGTTGTATACATGTATGGACTGTTTTAATGATCACATTATAGGAAAATTTAAGTGAGGATATTATGGAAATGCTAAATACGTCATTTTTAATCAACCTTGTATGGGTTAAGGGCTGTTATCGACACCCCCAACGTAAGTATATATAATCTTTAAGCTTTGGCATCTTAAGTACTGAGGTAAAATTCTGCTCAGTATACTTGACACAGGCTCCTGGTAAAATTGAATAGTGCGGAGAGTATAATTAGAATTAGCACTTAGTTCGTCTTTAGTAGCTATCCCAGATGACAGACTCAGCGGCAGCAAATTGCTGCACAGATAAACCCGATCCATATCATAAATTTACAGGTATTTATTCGATGTCTGCAAGTGCAATGGGAGGGGAGTTGGATAATATCAGCTGACCGCCTAAAAATTCCATTTATCGGATTGAGTGCTGCGCTGGATACACGTCGCGTGGCCTGTAGACGAAAATAACAGATCTGCTGCTTTTCGGCTTTTATCAAACTTTCATCCAGAAAATCTTAGAAAGTAATCAGATATAAGTCGATGCCGCTCTCTGCAGACATTGGATAATTGCTTATAAGTTAGCGATAGAGATACTGGTAGGGTCTTGTTAAGGTCTGCGGCAAGCTTAATCAATCTGGCGATGAGGTCGACCTGTAAACCGTGTATTTGACAGGCGTTTTATCAACGAGAATTTTTCAAATAGATCAGGCAATAAAAAACACCAAACATTTCAGGATAACCGTATAAGTGCAGCAATTCTCCCAGTATTCGAATTATTTTCCTGATTGAAATTCGCTGCGTCGCTGTTCTTAACTTGAGTTTCTTATTCTGTTTGCTATTGCCGCCCAAATACATCGCTGTTATTAACAATATTTGATACTGTATTTCTTTCAGGGCTACTGTTTGTTTGTATCTATTGTATCTGCATAAACTTTCGGGGTGCGAAGCAAAAAATCAGCAGAAAATTGGACCATAGTGAGCCTATTTACATTGCGTGCTGATCTGGGATAAAAAAAGTCTCTTATTTGTATCAGCCTGAGCTACAAGCGAGGGTCATGTATGTTCGGTCATGTATACCAGCTCTATTGCTGCTCTTGTTGTAACTCAAAAGAAAATTCGACCACCCAACTCTACTGGTGCGCTCTTCAAAACCGGCAGAAGATTCTGCTTTGCGTGTCAGCTTTCTTGCGCACTGCTGATGAACTCAGGAAAAACGGGAATAAGTCACAAGAAAAGGCAGTCAGTCAGGCAGTGTGACGTGGCTGCTGGCAGGGCGATGACGTCATCAGCGGGCTGCGAGTCTCATGCTAGCTGCTGGTCGGCTGTAAACAAGCGTTAGCTCGAGGTCAGGGGGCTCAGCCTCCTCCCCCCCCCAGCAACCAGCCACTTCATTATCCCAGTGCCAAACTACCTTAAATATTTAGGATTCTCAAACACAACCAAGATTTTTAAGTTTAGAAATAGTTATAGTAGTAGATTAGATTAGATAGGCGGCAGTAGACGAGCCAACAGGCCCATAGAGGAAGTTCGATCTGCTAGCGTTGCAGATATATAACTGCCTAGACAATCGGGTCCACTACTTTATAGATTAATACGCTTATACCTTACTACTACCTCCTATGTAGGTACGAAGCGTGACAAGCAATGCATCCTTGATACAAGGTCAGCAGTTGGACAAAGCACGGGACGCCTTCCAGTTATTATGAACTTTCGCTTCTGTATGAACCTTTCGAACTTTTACTGTTGAAATTTGCTTTGGGGTGGGTTTATTACCGGGGTATTCCTACGGGTCAGGCTAGACGGGATCGAGCTCAGCAATTACCGGCAATATGAAAGTCGTCTTAAACTGAACAGTTATGTACAGTTAGTGCCATACCGCCAGGAAAGAAAGTTTCGATTTCTCGGGTCCACTGAAAAGGATCTGTTATCCCTTGAAAGTTTCACGAGTCTTGTTTTCAGTCATTATCATTGAAATTTTATTACAATTGATTGTACTATTACTAGCACTGTTTTTGACATTAGAAGTAATATTAAAAATGAACAGATCCTATTCTATTATTCTGCCCGCAATCTATCCATCCTTGGCTACCCAAATCTATATGTAAAATCTACCGATTTTTCAAACGCACATAATGCCTAGTGTTGCTTTGCATTATGTACTGAAATCCTGTTTCATATGTCCGTAGACTTTTTCTCATTTGCTCCTCTCTTTTGATCTACTGTAGTGAGTACATTGTAGCTCATGAACTTTCTTAGTTGCTTGACATAAGTGAGAAATAAAAAGTAATTTCAGGGATGAAATGTCTTCCTGCAAGTTTCTGACAAAATTATCGTCCGCCGATAGCAACTTACTTTAGGCTGGCGAAGGCAAGCTGTTGATATGACCTTGCTTCCAAGTGCCTGAAAGCAAAGTTGACTCCTTTTATACTCAGGGACATAGCAAGTCTTGAGGATCCTGAAGATAAGGAAAATTTTCCTAATCAGTCTTTAGAATTTCGACCTTAGGCTTTTGAAAGCAAAATATTTTGTTTTTCATGAGCCAGCAGAGCTGATGGTGGAGCTGGCATGGTTCCAGCTGGTGCTGGGGGAGGTGTCGTCAGCTGTCGTGCTCTGCTCCGCCCCTGGTCTTGCCGTGGCGCTCTGCCTACCAATGTCACTGCCGCTCCCTGACCTTACGGCTACCTCTGCTGTCTGAAGGCTACGCATGGCTGCCCTTGTTCAGGAAAGATTCACGTCCATATGACTTCGGGGGCCTCATTTCTTGCTGAAGCAAACGCGTGATGGCTTTTTTCAAATCCAAGTTGGCTTCCTTGTCAATGTAGCTGCCACTGCAAAGTTTGGCATAGTCACAAGTCTGGAAATGCTACGATAATTTTACGACTTAACTGCTTTTACATAACTTTCGATGTGATGACTAGGGCGATGGAATAGTTTGAACTTGAAGCTCTCGCTTTGAAGCATCGTATGACTTAGCTGAAGAGAGCTGCTTGTTCCCAACGACTGTGTACGAGTTTTCGCTGCGCAAGAAGCAGCAACAACAGCTTTCACAATTTGCTCTTGCTGCCAGAGCGCGGCTCATCAGAAATGTACCGTTTGGTAATGAACAGAAGCATTCACCGTTGAGCTCATGTGATGTGAAATGCAAATGCAACGTACAACAGCACTAATTCAGCCAACAGTATAATAATTTCCATGCACAAAATATCACTTCCAAATTGGTAGCTTCTACCGCATGAAAAAACCAAACCCAGCTAAGACAAGCCAAATGTCAAGTAAATTGGAATGAAGATAATTTATTTATAGATTCATATGCATTGATGCACTGAAATTGTTGACGATTTATGATTTTACGCAGTTGTGGCGATGAGAAATGAATTATTTCCCAGCTTAACCAATTGGTTCTCGTTGAATTTGATATATTATTCCGTAGCAAAGCCAAATTTTTTTAAAATTACCCCACCCTTCTGTCAGCAATACTGTACTCTTTTAAGGCTGGTTGCTCAAGTGCAGTGTATTTCATAACAGCACTGGGATTTTTAATCCGAGATTTTACTAGCTCACTGCATTTATAACATTTGCCTATCAGTTATAAAATAATAGAGCATATATTAGCAAGCTTTGTATCTAAATCACTGTGTTCCAACAATTTTTTTATTGACATCTTAAGGACTGAACGTTTGGAAAAATAGCTTCATAGAAGAACACTGGGGCTCGACTTTGCTTGCGGCAGCGCCTGGGGCGAACAAATAATGTCTGCAGCATTGTTCTCAAGCTCCTTTACCCATGTTCCTCTTTTGTTAATAGTGCAGTGACCATAATACTCTCAAATAATTTCGCTTTACGCAAGAATAATAACATTTAAATGATCCATATGAGGCTTAAGTATCAGAATGTAATTTTACTCTACCCAAGATGGTGTATCTGAAAAGATGCATTCCACAAGCTATGGCCGTCTGGTGCTGGAAATACTAACAAATTGACTCTGGAACTCTTTTATCATTTTTTTTCAGTATAAAATCCGAAAATCCCCAAGATGTGAATGCCACGAGGTTCAGAGCCGAGGGTCTTAAGCACCGTTGCAAAATGCTTCAGCGTTGATTTTAGTAAATGCTCCTAACAATGGTCATATTTTCAGTTGGAAATCATTTCCAAATCCCCATGGCGGATATTCCACTCTGGCTTAGTATCGCGGTTCCTAAATATTGTTGTCTTGCATCGCAATATCGATGTTACTAATATTATGCTAATTTCCCACAACTATTTTCGGCTGTGCTATAATTGCAACAGGAATCTAACATATTTATTATAATTTTAACCGTTCTTGCAACAAGTGTCGAGCACACAGGGCTGACGTTCATCACAAATTTGGACGTCCTTTATTATCTCCAGACCGACAGGAACGTGTTGAAGACGACGCGACATCTTTTAGCACTTCCAGGAACCATTTGCAGTAAACTCATTAAGATGTATTCCAGTTCGAAATTTTACAGAAAATCAGAGAGAGAGAGTTGCTGTCACTGCCTCATCGGCAGACACGGCACTGTTTGGAGGTGCTTCGTGGGACAAGATTAGGGGCTGTGTTTTGTTGCGGGTAAAATTTTGAACCCTAAATTACAGTAATCAATATTGATTATTGTAGATACAACCCTTTATGAATGGATTTGGGCGTTATAAAGTTAATCGCATAAATTAATTGAAGCAGCCGCGGAAATGGAGACTCAAACGCCCAGCAGCTGTTTTGCGACTTTAGGTTGAGGGACGACCAAGTGGTCTGTGGTACTAATAGTGAACATTACGGCGTCTGTCAAAAACGAAACTGTGCTGCAGAGAAGAATATTGAGTAAAAACAATACTCATAATTCTATGCTAAGAATCTTGAGGAAATTACCAGGTAAAAAATCTCTTTTTACGGAATTAAGGCTAAAGGAAAAATACAGTGATTACAATGTAAGTGGATATACAACTGTTAGAAAATATAAATTATTACCTCTGGCAGGGAGCTCATATTATTGTCGAATCTGTTGGTTTGTTTGGCTGTTTCACTGTTTGTCTGTTTCACTTTTTGTCTCTCTGTTTGTCACAATGATAACATAGAAAGTTTTGGACTGATCTTCTTCAAATTTACAGGAATCATTGGGTGCGTAATAGGAGGAACATATGATTAACTTTTGGTGATGATCTGTTCAACCGTTTCTTGTTCATCTGTTTTATTTCTCGCAGCGTAACTCAAATATTTATGAAAGGATCTTGATGAAATTTCCGCTGTTGGAATTAACACGAAAGACAAATGGTTAAGTTTTTCATTTCTGTTTGTCAGTAGCATAATTCAAGCAATTATCAATGAATTTTCATTAAATTTACAGACACTATACAAAACTGTTATGAAAAACTAATGAACAACTTTTAGTGATTAACAGTTAGTCCGATTGGTTGTTTGTTTCGTTCTTTGTTTGATTGTTTGTCAGAGCGTAACTTAAACAGCTATCAACAGATTTTCATAAAACTTACAGGAACTGCTTGGAATGTTAGGACGAAATTTTACTGATGATTGACTGATGATATAAAATCACGGACTCAAGACCAATTTTTAGTTTTCGTTATCATTGCGTTAGATGGCCACGGTCTGCTCTCTCAGAGAGCTTCGTTAGTTAGGGAAGAAAATAGAATAATCTCTATGATACAAGTTGGAGATTATTTTCATGGTTTTTAGCAGAAGCTACGTTAAATCCTCAACGTATTTAGTTTATTCACTAGACTATATAATTCAGTGACAACTAATGAATTATCAAGTTGAAATACATAACTAGTGATATGTTTACGAAAGTTATTTCTAGAGATTGATATTCTTTATAAGCGCTGTGATTTGAATTGAAACTGGGAACTTGGTTGCGGTGATAGTTAAATCCTGTGTCAACTGTCCGTAGACTTGTAGCTGCGACTGATTGTTAAATCCTGTATCAACTGTCCGTAGACTTGTAGCTGCGACGGATTGTTAAAAGTTAAAGGTAATTATTAAATATTATTATTAAATTCAGTGTTTCACAGCGCGGCGATTCAGCAGTGGCAATTGCTTCGTAGTGGACCACAAATAGTAAACTTGAAATTAAAAAAACTTTGACGAGTGATACTTCCGGTGATTGCAAGTATTTCTGTACAAGGAATTACTGCTTTTTCAACAAGTGTCTCACTCCGTGAATTACAATATTTCTTCTACCAGTGTAACTTCATTTAGTAATGGAAACCTTATGTTGGCATTTCACTTCACCGGACGCCAGTGCAGTTGATTCTTTCGAATAAATAATTCGGTATTGACTCTTCAGTCGATAAGACAAGCAGGACTAGTACTTTTTCTCTCTGGTGTTCATTCTAATATTAATTGAATTGAAGACCTATTGCATTCCCAGAGGCTCCTCTGTCTTTTTTTTTACTTTTATAACACGATAGCGATTTTCTTCAAGTTCCACTTGATCTTTTGACTTATAAAAACACTTCTGGCAGCCTGGGGATGGGTGCAGAAGTGTACAAATATTTACGTCACAGTCAAGAACTAAAATAACTCTTGAGAATGGCGATGCAAAGTGTAAAGCCTCGCCTATACTGCAGCGTTTTTGCAGATCGTGCCACATTATTTCGGCCATATTGAAACTTCGCGCCCTGACGCCCTACTTGATATTTTAGTACACTTAGCACACTTATAACTGCGAATAAAAGCGGGTTCCCGCCCCCTCCTCCCCTCAATCAATAGTTTAAATGTCCCTTCCTGTGAGTGTCTTCCAACTGTGTCGCTATAAAATATTGCTCAGATGTCAGGCATCACGTCAGTTGGTTCTGATATCTCTTCATACTTGCCGTAAATTAGAGCTTGGAAAGCCGTGTAATTTACTCTGATTAAACGACACAGGAACGCATCCCCGCGGACGATCGGCAGAAACAGCCCGTTCAAAAGACTGCCATGTGTAATGACCTTCAAAGCGCACTTTGCAAGTGAGCGTAAAAAATGGTTTATACTTAACAGTGTTTACGTGTACTTGATTTGCCTGAAACTTAGAGTAAAGTATGGCAAAAACTATAGCTTCATTGGTTTAATGCGCCTCAGCAATAAACTTAACACGGTAATATTTTATAGAGGGCCGGAGCATGAGTATCGGTAGCTCTTTAGGATTGGGTCTGTTGGTCTGTCTACTGCCAGTTATCTAGTACAAAATATACCTGTGCTGGTCGGATGCTGCGTTTGCGGTACAACAGATGTGAACGCTGCTCGTCGGTTTTGTCTTCTTTCTATGAAATCGTATATACGAAAACGCCTCCACTGAGAGTAGTGTGGATGAGACTTTTTTTACGTCACAGTAAAATACACACGTGCAGTATTTCTGTTCTAACTACGACGTTGCGTATAGGATAAACTTATTCTATTGGGACTGCATATTCATTTTCCATTGACATTATCGCACTCTAAACTTATTTATACCAGGCTGCGGTAGCGTATGACAATGGTTCTTTAACATATTGAATTACCACGGTAAAACTGTCTTTACAACGAGGAAACATAGCCGGGTGCAGATATACGGTTACGGCTAGTGCATTTTTGCCGCATCAGTTATGGAATTAAGAAAGGTGCAAAAATTTTAAGCCGTCATATGTTGAGATTGCCCTTGATCGTACAACTACTGTTGCCATTATTATATCGAATTCACAAATGACTATCGGACCAAAATATTTCGTCTAGTTAACACTTGTGGTCTTAATAGCAAGCGACATAGATATCTTAAGTGCCTGCAGCACACCAGATGGATGACAGTAGTACACAGACGTGATATTTCCGTACAGCATGACTAATACTCCGTCCATTACCCACGATTGTATTAATTCATGGGAGGATGGTGAGTGTTGCTTTGCCAGTTACTTTGCCATGCTCACCTCTCCACTAGACACTTGAAATCTCTCGATACTGGGATTGCAGCGTCAACGTTTCTAGCATACTTACTCCACTGCGGGACACTGGCCTAACCAGATATGTTGGCGGTCAGAGGTCTCAGTTGTCGGTTAAGCCTTTTGACTCTGTCGCCTAAGCTCTGATAAACTGCGACTGACTGCAGCCATACACTCCTTGGGACCTAAAGGACTGCTTTTGCAGCACGAACCAGTGTATGTGGATTTCCCTGTTGGAGTGTGTGGTGAAAGCGACTCTACTTTTAATCGGACTTTTTCTAAATTCTGACGCACGTATGCCATAATTATCTTATAATATCTAAGGTGCCTACTTAACTCAACGCCCACACATAAACGTTGCCGGACCTTTATCGCTAACTCGACGCCCACGTAACATTGTTTGCTGACAGGCTGACGCCTCCATTATTGCACCAGTATTCCTAGTAGCTCCTACAACATACCATTCGCCTCTGTTACACACCCACATAAAGGAAACTGCTCAAAGTGCTGCGTCAGAGGACCATGCTTGGTACATTTCAATGCCTGCTACACAACTACTGTAACTTTGCTACACGATGTCACTGGTTCTGCTCTCAGTATTAATTATATTTCACTGCTGAAAAATTTCGTCAGATATTAAAAGAAGCCTTTAGTTTTTGCTCAATCCGTTTCTCTGAGTACACAGATCTTCAGGTTTTAGATTAGTGTTGTCGGCATGAAAGCAGTATATATGCATATATATATATTTACAAGTTAGATTATTCGGTAGAAATCCTCCAAAAGCACAATTTTTTGTGGAACTAATCGCTGAAGAAGAGCGTTCTCAATATTTGGCGTGACTCACGTAGGTCAACTATTGATTAATACCAAGCAATGCACTGCATTCACTCACGGCATGTGATCACCTAAACGCACGAGCCTTGCAATGCTACCTCTCGAGAACGTACAAGCGATGATAAAACATGATGAAAATGAATTTCTGTCACCTAGTTCCTTCTATTTTATTGACTTGGCTCCCGCATGTCTCCAGGATAAATAGCTCAGTTACTTCTTGTTTACAACCTGCCTGTGATATACTGAGGTGCTCCATAACTTTGGTTTATCTCAGAAGGTCACGACTGAAGTGGCCTTCGGCTGTTGCTATAAGGAGAAGATCAGCCGACAACTTCCATAATTTTCAGCTGGAACAGCCGTAAATTTGTGGTCTGGCCAGCTGTGAAATGACACAAGGAGCTTTCTTTATGATGGGCGGCGCACCCAAAAGTTGGATCGTCCGTCCATAGCGGTTGGTGTCATCGATGACTCGAGGCACGAATTGGTTGTTCAGGCTTAGCGAGTCATGTGGCTGTGCGGCTGAGAATAGCAGCGGGTGATGATAGCAAACGAGTAAATGAGGACTATAGTCAGGCGTCTGGCGCTTTCCAGATATGCAATTCGATGTTTGTATATCTAGCAAACGGCAGCGCTTTAATTAAGTAGAGAGAGACTAATCTTTTTGCGCAAAGACACTGTTCTCATGCTGTTTTTTACTTGAGTTACTGATGGCAAATATTTTAAACTGATAGTAATTATAATCGTGTCAATTAACATACGTTAAACTAGAGCACTCTGAGAGAGCATGTCTCTACCAAGCAAGGCAATGAAAGCAATGTTAATGAAACATCCAAATTGGTCCTGAAATTAGTATTTTTTCTTTTTTATTACCAAAACACAATTCCTACAAATATCAGAAAGATCCGTTCTTAACTTTTTGAGTTATGTTACTGAGAAATATTTTAATAAGCAGTTACAAAATTACAAGGAGAAAAGTTTGGTCACTTACTGCTAGTAATAACCCCAACAATTCCTGCAAATTTTATAAAGATCGGATCATAACTTGTTGAGTTATGCTACTTAGAAAAATAGAGACAAACAAACGGTTGAACAGATCTTCACCAGAAGTGAATCACCTGTGCCTGCTAACGTACCTAACAATCCCTGTAAATTTCATAAAGATCCGGCTGAAAGTTTTAAGTTATTTTGGCAAAACAATAAATAACTTCCTTGGCGGAAATAAATGACTTTGCTTTGTGTATCAAGTGAATAACACCATTGCTTTGTATATGAAATATATAACAGCGTCTTTATTCTTGTGTATCACTTAATTTACAGCATCACTTGTCCCCTAAACCCAGTACGTCAGAATGCTTTCCCGTTAAAGTCACACATAACAGACAGCATTTCCTCTCTTGCACAGCATAAATGAACTAGAGCACTCTGAGAGCGCATACCTCCGCCAAGTGAGCCAACGGTAGCAAAAATTCAAATTGGCTCTGAAGCCATAATTTTCTTTGCATAAACTCCAAAATCTGATCATTTGTGCCTTTTTATANATAAGGAGAAGATCAGCCGACAACTTCCATAATTTTCAGCTGGAACAGCCGTAAATTTGTGGTCTGGCCAGCTGTGAAATGACACAAGGAGCTTTCTTTATGATGGGCGGCGCACCCAAAAGTTGGATCGTCCGTCCATAGCGGTTGGCGTTTGGTGTCATCGATGACTCGAAGCATGAATTGGTTGTTCAGGCTTAGCAAGCGATGTGGCTGTGCGACTGAGAATAGCAGCGGGTGATGATAGCAAACGAGTAAATGAGGAGTATAGTCAGGCGTCTGGCGCTTTCCAGATATGCAATTTGATGTTGGTATTCCTGACAAACGATAGCGCTTTTATTAAGAGAGAGAGAGAGACTAATCTTTTTGCACAAAGAAACTGTACTCATGCTGTGTTTTATTTGAGTTAATGATGGGAAATACTTGAAACTGATGGTTATTATAATTGCGCCAATTAAATATATGTTAAACTAGAGCACTCTGAGAGGGCATACCTCCACCAAGCAGGGCAATGTTAATGAAAAATTCGAATTGGTCCTGAAATTAAGATTTCTTCTTTTTTATCACCAAAAATTAAGTTATTTACGCCTCCTGACAGTAATAACAGCGTCTATGATAGTCTTGAAGCTCTGCCAGTAACTTTTCGAGTTACGTTCTGACCAACATTTTAACAAACATGAGTCAAACATACAGACGGACAAGCCGATTATTACCAAAATTCGGTCATCGTATCCTTTCAACATTTCCAACAATTTTTGCGAACTTCAAGAAGATTCACTGATAACTTCTTGAGTGATACTTCTGACAAACATTTTGACAAATATTCGTCAAATAACGGTACACAAACAGACAAACCGATCGTCACTAAAATTTGGATGTTTGTGTCTTGTAACATGCTTAACAATTCCTACAAATATCCGAAAGATCCGTTCTTAACTTTTTGAGTTGTGTTACTGACAATATTTTAATACGCAGTTACAAAAAATAAGCAGACCAGCAGATCAAAACAAAAGTTTGGTCACTTACTCCTAGTAATAACCCCAACTATTCCTGCAAATTTTTATAAAAATCGGATCATAACTTGTTGAGTTATGCTACTTAGAAAAATAGAGACAAACAAACGGTGGAACAGATTTTCACCAGAAGTGAATCATCTGTGCCTGCTAACATACCTAACAATCCCTGTAAGTTTCATAAAGATCCGGCTGAAAGTTTTAAGTTATTTTGGTGGCGGACAGAAATGAGACAAAGAGAAAAACTCGACAAAAACAATACATAACTTCCTTGGCGGAAGTAAATGACTTTGCTTTGTGTATCAAGTGAATAACACCATTGCTTTGTATATGAAATATATAACAGCGTCTTTATTCTTGTGTATCACTTAATTTACAGCATCACTTGTCCTCTGAGCCCAGTAAACGTCAGAATGCTTGGCAGTGAAAGTCACACAAAACAGACAGCATTTCCTCTCTTGCACAGCATAAATGAATAACAAACTCATGTCTGAGTGTTGCATTGATGCATGCCTGAGTGCAAGCTCTGCTTCTGTAATGTCAGCAATGTAGCTTAGTTTTCCGAATGAGGAATTTATTGTCAGTACTATCCATATTTCTATCGGACGATGACTACGCTCCAGTCACTGAAAGAATCCAGGCAGCTGAGGCAGTCTCTTAAGCCGGCAAAAAGAGTCCCTGGGCTCCGGCCGCTCCGAGAATGCGCTCGTTTAGAATAGAAACAACTCAGGACAAAAGTTACTGCCATAATTCACGCTGAATTTTACTGGTTTGGGGTGACAGTGAGTGCGGCAGCGTCACTGCACCTTCAGGCTCTAATATACCGATGTTGCAGTCGAATTTAGTCGTCTCACTCAGGCATTTTTTGGGATCTGGAAGGCAATTTTTCTAATTCATGGCATTATGTGGCTGGCTTGGGAGAGATGGAAAGATACTCTAGCTCCAGTGTGGGTCTATTTGTCTTCCTCCCTCGTTATAATTAGATGATCGCCTGGTGCATCGATGAGAAAACTCGTAGCGGCCACAAGACAAATGTTACTTCTGCCGCAGTTTGGGCGGCAGCGCTACGGCTGCGCTATACAAAAAGACACGCCAGTAATTGTAGCCGAGCATTGGCTTTCGTTCTTGTTTATCGAGTCTGCGCTCGCTGGGCTCTGTTTTGCGCGGTTTTCTGCCAAGATGAGTTAGGGGAGAGTGTCACCTAATACTTAGTGACCTTTACACAATTGCTGACCTTAGGTAATGGTAAATATTTATTTACATCCTTAGGCCAAATCTCAGATTCCATACAACGGGATGCTCGCAGAGGACGATGATATAAAGTTTCATTATAAATATATTCCCAGGGCAGTAGAAAGATCAGATGACCACCAGCATACCGCTGTACAGAATATACATGCTTGATGTAATGCGCATCCAGCAGTAAAGGAAGCGCTTTATGGTTGATGTTCAAGAAAATGCATTTTCACAAGACACGCTTCAACATGAGTCGGTAGTGGAACCGAGCCAAACTAGGTATGAACTATGTGATAGAAGAAAGTAGTAGCGCGGATCATTTAATTTATCTGAGTAACTTGAAGTTAGGGAGAATGGGCAGCGGTAACGAAAGCAATGATGAGCAAACTAGTTTATTGAGAGATCACATGGACGTACTTTTAGTTACACTATCACTTGCAAAAGTTTTATCTTGAAAGAGCTATTTTTTTTCAGTTCAAACACAAAATACGTCTACTAATCGAAATATTTCATCATTTGATAACTTCTAAAAGAAAGTCAAAACTTCATTAGGCTTCGGGACTGACTGTTAGAGATGCTGTAAAGTTTTAAAGAAATAAACAACGATTTTTTTAGGAGCTGTAAACTAAAAGTGGCATCCTAAGGCATGTGCAATAAAGAAGGCTTAAGATAATCGTCTGCTTACCTTGAAGTTGTTCGAGAAGTTTGTGTACATCGTGCATCGAGATAAATATAGTACATCCTGCTCTTTAGATCTACTCTCACTTCATGTAGATCTACTCTCACTTCATGAAGGTCTTTGGGAGAAACACTCGACCTGTGGGCGAAACCTATCCGCTTAGATTAGAGTCTATAAGGTACATGCCACACTCATCACGTCCGGTGTTTCTGAACTGGAATGGATTTATTGCCGTGATCTGTGTTCGGCAGTGTTGATACTCACGTTTACAAGTCGGCAGTAAATACTTTTGCCTGATTCTTCTTAACAGAGCACTGATCGTCCTAGGGCTGCTTATGTTTTACTTGGGTTTCATTACCTGTCCTTGATAGTTACAATATTAATTTTAATAATGATAACCAGAGCCCTTTGAGAGCACATTCTTCCGCCAAGCAAGGCAAGGTTAATGAAAATTTCAAATTGGTCCTGAAACTACAATTCCCTCTTTATCATTGCCCAAACATGGTCATTTGCGCTTCTTGATAGTATTTTACCAATCACCCCTTTACCAAGCGTTTACTGCGTTTACTGGCGGGAGACGGATTTCAGAGGTCGATTGGTGCGACGACCAAAAACTCTAGATATCGCACATTGCTGGCCGTCTCTCCACAGGGTAAAGTAATTACAAGCTTACCAGTACGCCAATAGTGACAGTGTAATATGGCTGCTGCGGCAAGTACCCCCGGCCCTCAGTTGAATCCTCCTGGGAGTGGGAGTTTGGCATCGCTTCAGGACCTATCTGAGAGTTATCTACCTGGAGGTAACCGTGGTGAAGAAAGCAGCTCTGAAACTGAGCCCGATGTCGAATT
>LQNS02278140.1:10619897-10668712 GCA_001587735.2 Parhyale hawaiensis | reverse complement strand
GGAGCGCGTGCTTACAGGACGGGGTACAAGTGCAGAAGAAGTATAAAAAGGATGCGGTGCTAAAAGTCGGATACGGATGACTCTGAACACAAATGCTAAAACATTATCGGTGCAATCCTTCACAGCTGTCTCTCTTTACATTTTTCAAATACACAGTGGGTGTTTGTATATATACACTCGTTATAGATGGCTTATCTATTGAAGAATTAAAAGTAAAGTAAGACGTGCCGTGAATGAGCCTACCATGAATGAAACATACAAGAACTCTAGTACTATAGTTGCAATTTTCTGCTACGGCAAAGCATAAAAAAATCGAGCATAATTATAAATATCACCATGTGTTTATGTATATATTTGTATATGTGTGTGTTGCTATCTACCTCAACATATGTAGCTCAACAGCTTCTAAGGAGGATAAATTTTATATCTCGATATTGTTAACATTGTTTTTCAGTGACAAAATCAACTACCGCAAATTAGTTTTTATCTTGCCCTTTATGTTCAATGAAGTGTTTAAATTTTATGTATTTCTCTATGAAATTACATTATTTACTAGAAATTGGAATACCTCTGTGAACCTTAGGCCACCCGTCAGAAGCCTGTGATTTACAGTCGTTTTCAGGCTGTAACTATAATACTGAAAGCTGTTCTACTCTTTTCTTATTGACCTGAAACCCTTGTGCAGGCATATAGGTTAGATTTAAGTACTGTAATGCAGCCCTGATTACCTATTAATTTGTTGAATCTTGACATGAAAGTGAGGTGTCAGACATTCTGCTTTATGATGCCGACCATCAAAATTACAACTGAACTTTTACTGCAATGCCTCTGTCGTTGCCAAAGTTCATGTACATAAATATTGCTTCCCTTATCGAGGTTTTCACGTATACGAGTATATACAGAAAACCCAGAAGTCATTGAAGGCCTAATATTCATTAAAGAAATTAAGTACGTACTAACGTCTCTAAATGTGCAAATAAATGCAAGAAATTGTAATGCAATGTGAAGGACCAGCTTGTACTAGTCGCATGCGTAGCACTCAGTGAGGGTAAAGACAATTACTGCCGCTCAGTGATTTCCAGGCCTCCAAGTACGAGCACATGCTGGAAATTTGAGCTATTCTGTGAATGCTAACACGAGAAGCTTAGTTATATGTTTGCCTTAATAGCGTCATACCAACTTATAAATAATCTTCTACAGAACGTTGTTACCATTTTCTTCAAAAAATAATAGCTCTACCGTATCACGACAGGTGCCCTAAAAACTTCTCATCATCTTTTATGTTTTGACAAGTTCCTCTGATGCAGCAGTGGTCTCATGCATCGAAGGGACTAAAACACTGCAATGCAGACGCAGTGAATGCGCTGTTACCAATTCACTGTTACCAATTTTGTGAGATGGCTGCAGTGCAGCGCAGTTTCTGGGTCACCTCGGGCAGCACTCACTTAAACGAGCGACTATTAACGTCAATGAGAAATCGATTAACCGATCAAAGCCTGCTTAAGGATTTCATTACGAGCCTCTTATTTCAGCGTCACACCCTGGAGCTGAAGCTTAAGCTGGAGTCGTGAAATCAACTGTGAAACATGCTCGGCCTTAGGTACCGTGCATAGCTCTAGATAGTATCGTCTCGACATGGACTGAACACACCAAGATAAAGTTGCCAAATCAACTGTGAAACACTCTTGGTATTAGATACATGCCTCTAAAAATAATAATCCCACCCCAGTAAAAAAGCAACTTAATGCTGTGAAATCGGCTGTTAAAAACGCTTGGCATTAGATACATAGCTCTAGATATTTTCTTCTCCACACAGACAAAGTCAAACTTAAGTTGTAGAGTTAGCTATGAAACACGGTCGGTCATTCATAGCTCTACTGTCAAAATAATGATCCAAATACAAAAAAAAAATGTTCAGTATGGATATCAGTAAACAAGCAGAATACAAAAAATAAAACAATATGATGAACACTGTAATCTTCTCTACTTGACTTCACTTAATTGTCATTGACATTGGCAAAGCTTAGCTTTCTTGCTAAGTTCTTCAACCGTTTATCTCTAAGATATATTTAAAAAATAGAGAGCGGTATTACTATCAAATAGTAATAGTGCATGCAAAAAAATATTGATGAGTGACTGAGCAGTAGATTTTACGAGAATTATGTTAATGATAATACTCAGTTTATCTGGAAAACTTAAAATGATAGTTTCTACCGTGGTAAAAACTATATAAATATAGCTAGTAAACTACGGTTAGTATTCTTGAAACAGTGTGGATCATCAATTTTTGCTTAATGTATGTAGCATGGTATTTTTCTATTATATAGTTATATACCTAAGTAAATTACAGCTTTCGCTATATATATATATATATATGTGTGTGTGTGTATTAGCTTAACCAATACTTGTGTGATCTGTCAACTGATGCTGCCATGCTTGTAAACCCCGAAAATATGACCATTATACTAGAATGCCTCGTGGCGTAAGACCATCACTACTGGTGGGGACAAATTTCAACGCCGTCATTTTTGATGGCTAGCTTACTCTAAAGTTCTAGCGGTTTTCACATATAGGTCAACCCAACTGACTCCTCGCAAAAACTTATGAACACTAGTCAACTCATTCAGCCTCTTTTTGGGTGGACAGACAAATATACAAATATACAAATATATATATATTTAAAGCTTCAACGAAAACTTTATCACCTCTCAAACCTCGTTTACGGGTAGTAGAAATTCATGACAGCTTTTTTTCTCAACTTTAAGTAAGCATAAAGGAAAACACACATGGTAATTATTTATAAAGCATGTACTCGTATTTATTAGGATGCGATTCATGCTTTGTTTTTAGGTATTTAGATATTACCATAAGCTTCAAGCTGAAATATTTTGACTATATCCTTTCGACTCAACGAACTTATTTTTAAGAAAAAATTACGGTATTATTAGAAAAAAGTGCAGTTTCTTGGGTGAGCTGCACCATACCTACAAGCTTATCGCTGAAACACGATGTGCATCTGTATATGCTGCACTGAATTAAATTATCTTGCTTGCTTATGTTTAAATAGGAAAACCTTCAAATACAAACCATCAGTGCAGCTACTCGTAATAATTCATTATATCGCTCAATAATCTCATAAGCTTACTAGAGCTTCGAAATTCTCTCGCAAATTTACTTGTAAAATAGCTAGGCTATCTAAAAGGTTGTATTGCGGCTCTCACAGTGGGCCGGAGTTTTTTATAGAACTCTTCTTTGAATGATACCCCTGAGAGCAAGGCTTTGGAGTAGACACTCATGTTTCTTTATAAAATTAGCTTGTAACCTTTGCAACAACTTAACGCATTGTGTTTGTTAAGCTGATGTTAGATTGCTATAGAAAGATTGTCCAGAGTGGCTTTTTTGATCTAATGACCACAGTACTCGAAATGAAACTGTCAGCCACACTGAATAGCTGATTGGCGCTCGTTATTTTAAAAGAGCTTTGCACAACTTTTCTCTTCTTCCAGTCACAATATGTGGCATCTAGTCAATGCAGAATATAGCATTGATAATATGGAGACACAAATTGTTATAAGTGGTAGATGCAAGAAAATACCAAGGGAGAAAAACTAAACTCTAAAGAATGCTGCTGTTCTTCCAGCTTAAAATTCATTACAGTTGTGTTTTTATGGCTCACTTACTTGTCTATGTCTCCTTAAATAGAAAAAAAGATAGCAGGTATGAGTTTGAAATTTAAATTTTACGTTAAGCTAATTCTATTTATTTTTAAACTAACAAACGCCATAACAGTTAAGATATAAACTTTCATTTTCATTAGTATATCACCACGAACGTAAAGAAAAAATTTACCCAGTAACGTTCGTATCAAACAATATAATGAAAACGTTGTGGATTTATAAATTTATCTCTTGCGCGTCACTTTTGAAAGCTTTAGCATAGCTCATACTGATAAGTCTATCAGTATTGTGGACAAGGCTGGTACCTAGGGAAATAGGGTACCTGGACAACTGCCTGTAGACACTTTGAAAAGCATGATGTTTATATTTGCAGCAATTTTCAACAGCACTGGAAAGAGACTGGCAATGATTGGCGCTGACCTCAAGATCGATGTGACCGATGCAACATATCTGCCTTGACAGAATCTCAGCATGCGCATAAAGAATTAAACATTTTCACAGAAATTTTTGCGTCGTCATTTCTAACTGTAAGGTAAACAGAAAGTAGCAAGGTTTAGCACGTTCCTCAGACACCAACAATCACAGAATAAAACGAGAAATCCGGTACGAACTCTACGGATTTCACAACCAATGTTATATTTACTTATTTTTCGGAATTTATTCTTATAATTAACTATGACGGTGAGACCTTACGTGGCATTTTGAACTTTTCGTATGTGATCAGAACTTGATTCTAATACCTACTTTCATATGAGCAATCATTGATAATTATTAAAATAGCCGAGTAGGTCATACCCTTAACAACGTTAGGTTTGTCTGTCTGACAGTCGTACTATCTTGCAGCGACTGAACTCAAGTAGTGATTGATAGATATTCATAAAATTTACAGGATATCATGAAAATTTTACGAAGAGTAAATGATTAAATTTTGGTCAGGATCCAAAAAAATCTTGAAATATGGATCAGTTTTAAATATTCGCCAGCTTCACGTTGTTCGGAGTATGTATGCGCTCTTGGAATGCTGCTCTAGTTGCATCGAAACAATAAATTTTATCGCTTAATCCTATGATTTTTTTTGAGTAGTTAACTCATCAAAACTGCGCCCCATTCGTACGAAGCGCGCAGTATATGGACCCTTGCTTATGCAACTAAGAGAACTCTTTCCATTTTATTAAATATATGATATCCAGCGCGGCCATTAAGTTACTGGGAAAATCTTCATTTCTAGAAAAAATACCAGTTTCGAACCTTTTCCTCTTTATATTGTTTTTCAGCAATTGCTTCCCAGTACTTTTGTTGAATTTCCACTCAGGATGAGTATTGAGAACTCAAAGATACAATACTATTCACCCTGGGAAAAACATACTATGTAGCATCTATGCTACCAAGTAGAAGTACTTTATAAGCCTTCAAAGCTTGGATTTTTTAAATTTTTGGCTAGGCAACGGTCCCACCTCCCTTGCCGATATATAGACGAAATTTCTCCTATCTAATATTTTACATTGGGTCAGAGAGCTCGAGCAAGTAAGAAAGCAAGCAGGCACGTCATCAAGCGAGTAAGCTCGCAGTCAAGCAAGTGACCAACAAACGGTGTATTATTAAATAGTGGAAATTACTTCAGATGCGGTTGAAGCACCGAAACTCTTAAAGGACTTCACAGTACTATCTCAAATTTTGGCACCGCGCCAACTTAAGTAGGCAACTTCTAAGTAGTCCGTGTTAATATTGCAACAAACTCAGCAAAGGGAGCGTGATCGATACACTATGGGTCTCTTTTTAGTCTCAAAGTTCCAAGTAGAACCGCAACATTAGAAGGCCGCAGCATTTAGCCAACAATTACTAAAATCTGCAAGTCTGTCCTACTATTGTAATTGTAAAGACTTATGTCTCATGTATACCATTGGCCTCCCTGACGAATTTACTGTAATATTTGTGTATCAAAAGCTTACACCAGTAACTTGCCACTAAGTCTTATCGTAAGTGATGCTCATATCTTTACAGCTACAAAGAAGTACCATGAACCAATATAAACTCATTTTCCAGGACACAAATATTATATTCCGAAGGTGCTATGCTGATTAAACGATTCGAATGATGGGTATTAAGACACATACATTTATCGGTCACATGAGACAGATCGATAAATTGTGTATAAAGCTCTCAGCTAGATTAACGTGTGTGCTATAATAGTGTATTTAGCATAGCAATCAGTCGAAGTATCATAGATGCACTGCACTAAGTGTCTGCTAGGACTAATTTTTCATGGAGTACTTAGTCGCACTATATGCTGCATGCGTGTACTGACTACTATGCTGCTTTCGTTAAATCCAATCTCATATATACGATAAGAGCTGAATTTCGGTATGAGAAAAAGTTTCAGAAGACTGTCTCATAATAATATTGAAGGGTCATTCGGTACAAGTGAAGTGTGAGGATTGGAATATTTTATAACATATAAAATTGAAAAAAAATCAACTATTCGTCATACTTTTACAGTTCTTTCTTGATGCACTTCCGAGTGGACTGCATTTTTACTGAAATTTTCATAATTTGCTACAATAAGCCTGTATGGCTCGCATCATGGGTACTACTGGGCCACAAGACAAAACTGCCTATCTTTCTGTTTCGTTCGCAATCGGGCATGTTGCCGTATCCTATTTTAAAATACATTTTTTTGTTCTTCTCAAAATATACTCAACTTTCATTCTACCTTTGGGATCTAGATAATAAAAGTAAATGATGAGCTACACAATAACTCCTTACAATCGGACTGAAATTTGAATTGCAAAGCCATCTTATATAAGCGTTAAATCTAGAACGTGACATTATACGGTGTGTTATCGTAGAAATAATTCCCGTAAAGAAAATTGTTCTCACGCAGTATTAATTTTACAGATATTATTCGACACATCACACCAAGGCACAGTCAACAGAACCAGCAGGAATCAAGGAAACGTTTACACAGCGGGACAATATGAGGACCTTGCGATGCAGGCTGGCGCTTTTGACGCTGTTGAATTTCAGTCTGTTGATTGCGGTCTCGGCTGCAGCTGTTGAGTCCAACTCATCTGCTGCTGAAGAGCTCCAGGTAAATTTGAAAAAAATTGTCGACACCTGCCACAGGTGGGCAGTGTAAAAGTAAAGGTAATGTCGGCGTGACCGCGTAACTCAAGCAGGAAATCCATATGGGCTGGTTCGTGCTGTAGGTAAATACTCCCTACGGTGCAGAAAAATGGATGGTTATAGTCGACCACAGTTTGTCAGAGCTACAGCGTCACAGACGGAGGGTCCCTATGACAACTGCTACCTCCCATTTGTTCCTATTGCTGGTTAGGTCAGTGTCCTCGCAGTGGGCAGTAAGCGGTAGAAACACCTACTCTGCATGCTAGAGCCGCAAGACCGTCTTTCTGGATGAGAGTAGAGCTTTGATCTGCAAGACAATGAGCGACTCAGAGCGAGACAACGCTCTTTACCACTCTGAAGCATCACAAAGTAATTGTAATCTTTGTTAACTGATAATGAACTGCATAAGGCTATTTCTTGACTAAATAATTTGTTACAGCACTCATTGCAACGACTGCTAATTGGCAAGAACAATGTTATGTGATGACGTTGAGGCACTGATAGGCTAAGTTAGAATATAAATCACTCATCGTTTGAATTAGAGTAATGATTAAAATTAACTGATTACCCAATGCGTGTCGGATATGAAGAAAACAAACTTCAGTAATAAAAATCTTCTGTGTGGTAAAGTGTTTGTAGATAAAAAGGGCTAAAAGTTCTATGTAAATTGCTGTATTCAGTAGCGAATTTGTCTATTTTTACACGAAAGTTAATCATTCTGTAAGTTCAATTGCAGTATCTTGTAATGGAAATCCTACAACGAAAATTGAACTGATAGATGGCCGAAGGCAGTTGTGAAGTAAACACGTTCGAAATTTTCTCTGTCAGAACTTTATTAATACTAATGGCACCTTACTTCTCCAGAATAACGACGAGCGCACCAACTCAGACGTTGCTTACCCTCACGACGTGATGTGGGCGGCAGCGGACTGGCCGGCCAGTAACTTCCGCGAGTCAGTGGGTAACCAGATCTCGGGCGCCGATGACGTAGGCATCACAAGAGAGCTGCAAACTCCAGAGACATCCAGACCATCGAACGGAGAGGTTCTGAACGTCCGCAAGAGGGCAGCGAAGGGGATATCGAACTGGGGGTCAAATCCGTACCTGCTCGGAAAGAGACCTTACAAGACAGCGTTCTGGGCTGCAAGGGGTAAAAAGAACGTCGACGAGTATGAAGTAAATAATCCAGGCATAGAAAGAGACCAGCCGTTCTACTCTTCCGACGATATTCTTCCGTATGGATATTCTCTAGAACCGTACTATCCCAGCGGCTCCACTGAGGCGTACTTCAGTGGAGGCGAGGACAGCGCTCTTCTTGATGCAGCCATTCGTAGACTGAACTTGGTGTCACCCACGGACAAACGACGCGGAAGTCTGTTCTGGGCCGCTCGAGGAAAACGCCAGGACGATTCCCCGGTTGCAGACGCTGCCGAAGATGCGCAAGAGTCGCACGTTAAGCGCAGCGCTAACGGCATCAGTCCTCAGCTGCATGACGCTCTTTGGAAGAACAAGGCAGGTGATACGAAATTTTGGATGAGTCGAGGGCGGCGCTTCTGGGCAGCAAGAGGCAAGAAGGCGTACGATCCATCCACATTCAGCCGACTTGCTAGGCTGGTGAGCTCCGGAAACTTCAACGACAAAGGCTTCTACCATCGCGATTCTTTCGGACAGCAAGAGCGACTTCCAGAATCAGTGCTGGGTCTCTCGGACCTTGCAATCGACCAAAGCGTAGGCGATCAACCCATATTTTGGGTCGTTCGGGGTAAGAAGTCTGACTACGGTCTAAACGATGCCTACGAATTTTCTCGAGATGATGAGCTGCTGGATAACCCTTGGTATCTCTATCCTGACGTCGCTCGTGAGAAGAAATCCTCCAACAAATTCGCTTCGGCTCTTGCTCAGCTGCAGAGTAGAGGTCTCAAAGCACCACAGTTTTGGGCCAATCGAGGAAGGAAAAATTTCTGGGCAGCTCGAGGCAAGCGCGACGTGACCCAGGCCGTTGGCTAAGTCAGTACTGTACGAATATTGTAAGAGAAATCAATGTTTATTCTAACACTTTGATCCCTTGCATGACTTGCCCGCTCATAACATCGCATGATGTGTATTAGAGTATTATGAGCAAATGTGATGTTCGTGACGTCAGAGTTTGATGGGCAATTTTTTTTATCACGTAAGGCTTTGGATGAGCCAGACGAATCAGAATATGCAACATTTTTGTCTGGGATACCTTACTCGGCATATCAAAACTTTCCATAAACAAAGCGCTTGAATTCATACAAGTATCACATGACAAACAAGTCAACCAGAAAATAACTACTTTAAGCGTTTAGCCGTAAAGTCATCTGTGATTTCATACCCGATGCTCTCACCACCTACCCAGTGAATGATTATAATTATAACTAAAACTATTTATCAACTTCATCAGGGGAAGTACAATTGATTTTTGACAAGTACGTCGAAAATGCAACAAATTTGCTGTCACATGCACATCGCGGAGCTGTAGGCACAATACGAGTAACAGAAAATAAGAGTAAAGTTAACTTTATGCCGTATTACCGTATTACAAAGTATGTGGGGGTTTACTCTATTTTTTTTTTGGGGGGGGGTGGCACTCGCTGCTATCTATTCTGGATGTTATGCTACATGACAGGCGGAACCGTAGTAATGCAAGTTCACAAATGGCAGCAGTTTAGAATGTAGCCTCAAAAGTAAGCCACAGTGTACTTATCCAACGGTAGCAATTTTTTAGGAAGATAGACTACAGTATAAAATATCAAAATGCTGACGTTCAAATGTAAGGTATATTCACTCGCAATTATTGTACCGTTGCAGGAAACTGCTTTAGGAAGCTGTCAACATTTACTCATTAGAATGAAGCAAAATTAATAGATTTAACCTGCATAGGAGCGACCTAGCGTGCTGATATTACAGCCTGTTGAAAAAGTAGCGAGTTATCTCGATTAGTGGTAAGCGAAAGTGTGTAACTGAGGTTTTGAGATAATTATACCATTGACCTAACCACGCTTCTCATTTCATGCTTTAACATAAAAACAGGAATAATTAGCAAAAAAAGTGTGTTTTTACCAAGTTAGCTTTATACGAATCATAATGCAGCGTGTCCAATATGGCGAAACTGTGTAAACGTTAGCCGAAGAAATGTTAGCTGGTTATATCTGAACTCGCGTCATACTGCAATTGGGACATCTTTTTGTGTGGCGAACGGTAAGTGTTTGAAGGCGAGCATGAAACATTTTTTTGAGAAGTTTATTATAGCAACGATCTGCTTTTAATTGGTCTGGCAAGCTAAAAGATATTGAGAAATAATTGTTCAACAGATATTCAGTAGAACATGATACTTGCCTTCAGCGGTGGTACAATATGACTATGATTCCATCTTTCACTCGACAACTTCACCACATGCTTCAACCGAGGCCATACTATGTATGAACTTTATATGAAAATGGCAAGCTTGTGTTGTTGTCGGTGGTGCAATTGTCGCCGCAGACGAGCAGTTAATAGATTTATTCGCACACTAACTTTAACTTTTGCAGTTTAATACAAGAAAATGCTATTGCTGCCTAAATATTTTCGATGTTCACTGTAATAATAATTGATGTCAGCAAGAATCGATTTCAACACTGCAGCAATATACTGACATAATGGCAGTGGCTCATAGAGGACCAGGGTATAAGTCCCGACGGTTCTCTAGGAATAGGACTGTTGGTCCATCTAATTTAATCTAATCTATAGAGTGCTACCAAGCCGAAGCAACAATGTGGTACTTTTGAACAGAGGAATATAATTAAAGAACAAAAATAGTACAATGTGTCATTGTGAAGCTCAGAAGAATTTGTGAAGCAAAAAATCTGTATGTTGTTCTGCGTGGTTATCAGAATAAGTCCCAGTTAAAACTACGTTTCTTGTAGATGATAGCTGCAAATACTTGCGATACAGAACTATATGGCATTTATCAAATATTATAAGTTACATTTGTGATAAAGCCTCCACCAAGGATGATTAACGGGAACGTTCCCGTTAATCATCCTTGGGCTCCACTCGTGCGAACACTGTTATTCATGATACCTGACAAACTATTACGAAACTACACTATGGCATTTACGAAATACCTAATGTTGTTTTTCTGCAGCAGGAGGTATTGCTTTACTACTATTTGTGTATGCATTATTGCCTCGCATGATAAGAGTTATATGGAAAGTTTCAGGGATATGAGTGTTGCAATACGATCATGTTTAAATTTATTCGACGAACCATAAGAGAGCAAGAGCAATGAGTAAGGGACACTTTGGGCTTAGAGTTTCAGATACTAATTCTATGAATGATACTTGTAACCAACAGAGATGTTATGTGTCTATAGATGGTCAAAAATATATTCTATCCATGGCATTTCTTCAAGTTTTATTAACTCCCATTAGATTAAAATGAAGACAAAAAGTGCTTTTATGTATGACCCGCGTGTGACGTTGCTGGACGTTGATCTTTATATATTTTTGAGTCAACGATACCAGAAAAGCTTGAAATGAGTCCCTGACATTGTTATAAAAAAAAAAAATTTTAAGCACAGTCACTTATAGTAAAGAGCGGAGCAGGCGACTTACTTATTCTCACTGGTACTGGAACCGAAAAGAAATCCGCTTGAGAAAGGAGGCAGATGCATCAAAAGTAAGTCAACCGCACGCCACTCATTAGCAGAAAAAGCTGAAAATTTGGTCTGAAAAAGAGCAGGAGCATCACGAGAAACAGCTTGCAGTTCAGGATGCACTGACGAGACGAGCTCGGCCTTCCTAAACGTGCTGAAAGCGGCAAAATAAGCGGAAATATGTGCTGGAGGGGCACTCCAAGGCATACAGATATGTGCTGGAGGGGCACACCAAGGCATACAGATATTACCATCGGTGCACAGTAAGGCGTGCTGGTTTCGAAGCAGCCATAAGGCCGAGTTCACACTTCATTCATTCATATGAATGCGTTCACTTTTCGCACGTTCGAATTTTTTGTAGCGCCGTTATTAGGACAACCTTGTGTGTACGCCACAAAGATATTAAAATGTTGACTGTCAAATCAGTTTCCTCTGCAAGTGTCACTAGGAAAGTTACGGATGTCTCATCAAACTTGTAGAGAAATAAAATTGAGAAACAGTGAACTCTTCTGCTGTCTCTAAGGCGCAGCAGCTCATTCGGACAAGTGAATGAGTGACGCGTTGACATGAATGACGTGTGAACTCGCCCTTACATGCCCCATGGCCCTTGTGGCTCAGTCGTGCCCATAGCGCGCTTTGTTTGATATAGCAGCACGCAATTCAAACACGTCAGCATCCGGAACACCAGTTAGTGAATTTGAACTGTTCTACATGAAAAATTCTGCTTCTGCGAACTTCAGAATTGATACCAATTCTCCATTGGAAAATGCCCTTGGGGCTTTCTAAATAGTCTCGCAGGAATAGCATTATATATTATAGAACATTGCGAAATGCTCCTAGTGGGCATTCTAGAGGAATGATATTAAAAAAACAGCATGCGCTAACTACTGCGCTTCACTACTTTGAATTGAATTTTAGAGATTAATCCCCGACAGATTACACTTCACACGCCATAACCAAGTATATGTATACGAGTACTTACGAATATTTTCGTAGATGGGAATTTCGTATCACAAGTATTATTAGTTGCAGAATCTTGCAGACAATGGGGAAAAAATTGCGCCCATTCAGGAACAAGAACAAACGAGGACCGCACGGTGTCTCTTCATCACAATGAAGGCGATAAGTCGCTGTTAATTATCACCTTCACTCATTGCACTAATTATTTGTCATGCAAGATGATCGTTGAACGAGTTTATATATATATATATATTGCATTTCAGAGCTTGCTAATATTATATAAAATACAGGTTAGGATGCAAAGGAAAAAATTATACCAAGTTCTCTATTATTTACAAGGGTGAGGGGTGTTCTGTCATAGAAAACGGTATCAAAGAAACGCAGGAATTCCATCGTGTGCTAACCAAAAGCAGTGATGCAGAAAAACAATTTACTTCTGCATGTTTTGATGTAAATAATCTATTTCTGGATCGTTATCCTAGCCTGACAGTTTGTGAGATCAAAAACACAGCTTAATCTGTATATTTTGTATAAATTCCTTCCATCCGGGGCATTAACACCGTCTAAAAATATCTGATAACTGTATTGATTATATGGTTGAAAATATGAATTTATATCTTAACAACCAGTTCTTCTCATATTGTTTAGCCCGTTCACCCTATTCACCATAATATCAGCAGGTCATTCCCAATTTACAAGATTTATGAAAACATGCAGTACGAATAATAAGTGGGTGATATAAAAAAACCTTCCTTTCCTTCACAGAAATACATGTGTAACGGATTGAAAAATTTCCAAAGAGGTGTATTTTATGTTTATAATGATACTGAGGTGTCTTCCTCCGGTCAATGGGCAATCCTCTGTAGGGCAAATTATCCTTGGCTGACAAGAAAGCATAGAAAAAGCCAGGTTTTCTCCTACAGTGGGCGTAAAGGTTTCGCTGATCATTCCCACTGCACTTTTACGTTTTGAGGAACGTTAACAAGTGCTCGTAAGGTTCTATGACAGCTAGTGAGAGCTTGACGGCAAAGTCAAACTGACTGTTAGAGTGTAAAAATCACCTGTTCATCAAACGCAGCTGTTAACTCCAAATTGTTTCCAAAACTTATATGCAGTTGGAACAGTAGTTGCGTTTGATGAACAGGTGATTTTTACACTCTAAAGCCTCGTCTACACGACGATCTTTTCAGCGATCACAAACACAAGAATCGACGATCAAAATAACAAACAATTTCGCCTCCTTGTCCCAACGGCATCAAAAACAGAAGCCACGATCAATTCAAGGTCACTATACGCAAATTCAGCATTCCATTACAATTAATCCATATTCCACCCTCACATTATCGGTCAGATATTTATTGTAGTTGTAGATGCTGATTGGCGGGCTAAACTCTATCTATACTGGCAAAAAGTATAGCTAAAAATTCATTCACCGGCATCCCCTCAAATGCAGAAATACACAAGATAGAACAATAATTTCTCGTTTTCTATTTATAAATTTATTTAATTTCTACTGCAATTCACACTGTGTACATCCGTTTATTCCATTAAAACGGAACTCTTACTCTATTGTAGTTTTTACTAATGAAAAAAAGAAGGTACAGACGTAATTTGAATAATATGCTACAGTTATTACTAATTGGCAACACATAGTTGCCAAATGCTTCCCGCAGTACAGAAGTTCGAATGAAACCTAAATAAAATTCGCTAAGCGGGCACATTTAAAAAAAAAAATTATGCTTTAATTACTAAATAATATATGTAAAATAGATACATCTATTTACAGAGCGTAATATAGTTTGCAAACTTTTTGTGATTGCGATTTTTGATCGTGATTTCCAGCACTGTCGGCGATCTAAAATCACAAACTTCGAAGGCTTTCCGCGTGTGTTTGGTGATCAAAATCTTTCCGCGATCACAAACTTCGACGAAAAAGATCGTCGTGTAGACGCGGCTTAACAGTCAGCTTGACTTTGCCGTCAAGCTCTCACTAGCTGTTATAGAAGCTCACGAGCACTTGTTACCGTTCCTCAAAACGTAAAAGTGCAGTGGGAATGATCAGTGAAGCCTTTACGCCCACTGTAGGCGAAAGCCTGGCTTGAATTATCACAACGAAGCAAATCTAGTTAATCATATATGTACAATACAGCGTTTCTTTACACTTACTGGATCTTACTGGACGAAGCTTGGGCCCTCTTCGGTCCCGGGCCATGCTGAGGCACCGCTCACGCCCGTCCGCCGCCGCTGCTCACGGGCCTCCAGCATCCCCACGGCAGCCAACTTAATCAACGATACTGTTGCTGGAGGCGAGCTGACAATAGTGAGGGAGCATAGTGCGGTCGGGTACATTCTTGAGGAATCTGTCGAGTTCCGCCTTGAACAATGCATATGAGGTATGGACATCTTTAAAGTCTCGCAGGAGGCAGTTAACTAGATGAGATCCACGAACCATAGGCGAGGCCTCAATCATCGTCTGAACACGGGCTGGAGTACCCCCTCTCAACGGAGGGATTTGCAAATAGAATCCATTGCGACCTCCATCAATCGTCCTCAAACCCAGCCATCTCGGTCCAATACCTCAGGTTGTCACAAGGCCATGAGCCATTTTCCAGATATATAATATTATCTATTGCTCTCTTCGTCTTTCCAGAGAGTACAAAGAGAGCTCAGTCAATCTTCGCCAGTAATCATCTCGCATACCGTTAATCTTCACAGTGAAGGCTTTCTGGATGGACTCCAGTTTTCTGATGGCTCCAACTCCAACGAGACACCATACCTGGCAACAATACTTCAAGAATGAAGAACCAACGATTTATAGAGCACCAACATCACCGAGAATTCACGTGACACAAAAGTATGTAACACCCAACCCATTTTTTTGTTTCGCTCTAGCAGTCATCGCCTCAATTTGCTCATCAAATCGTTCAGTGTTACTCATGAGTACTCCAAGGTCCCTGACTCGGTCCTTTTTACGGATCACGTCACCACCAGGTTCACCTTCAGCCAAATCTTTCATTATTCAAGTGTCATCAGTAAATAAGGAGACTCTGGAGTGTTGGACTTCCCTGTCAATATCGCCAACATGAACCAAGAAGAGAACAGGTCCCCATACCACTGCCCTGAAGCACTCCGCTGCTCTCCTTCTCCTCTCTTGATTCCACTCCAGAGACAGCGATCACCTGTCTCCTATGTGTGAGGAATTTCTCTATCCATCTGAACACGAATCCCCCGATACCAACACCTCTCAATTTGTCGAGGAGGGTACCGTGATCAACTTTATCAAAGGCTTTTGTAAAATCCAAAGAGACGACATCAGCATCCATCCGTCTTCCAAAATCTGTAGAACATGATGTTGATGCTGGACCAGTTGCGATACACATGAGCGACCAATTCTGAATCCATGCTGGTTGTCGTTCATCCTGTATGTACTCTCCAGATGGCTCACCAACGCTTTGCACACCAATCGCTCCATTATCTTTATAACGTGTGAAGTCAGCGTGACTGGCCTATAGTTCTCCGGAGCAGCTTTGGGTCCTCCTTTATGAACCGGGGTAATTTTACTGACTTTCACTTCGGCAGGGATTTCTCCGGTGGCCAACGACGTTCTCCACAGCAGAAACAAAGGCAACGATAGTGTACGTCGACACTCACGAAGTAGAATCGCAGGGATCCCGTCACGTCCAGCTGCCGCATTCGGCGACACCTCACCCATAGCTGCCTCGACGTCACGCCTAGTGATCGCAATGTCACTGAGCTCCACCGGTACTCAACGCTCCCACGCTGGCCCCGATCACAACCGTATCTCGGCTCACTGAACACCGACACAAACTGGGTCTGCACTAAGTCTGCTATTTTCCCGGTGTCCGTGATCACAACTCCTTCTAGCTCTAGGGGGCCAACGCTGGTCTTCAAGGTGTGTTTCCGATCGACTAGCATACCCGTAGAAATAAACGGTCGTACTCGTAGGTTTTCCAAAACAGTAAAGAGAATCAAACACTAAAGAGTTTGAGGCCGATTCCTTACAACACCCAGTCATCACTAAACGTTCTTCACCTCAAGGAAAGAGTAACAAAAAGTCAACTTGGTACGGAAACTACAAACAATTTTCTTTGCATCAATACCAAAATCTAATCATTTGTGCCTCTTGAGAGCAATAACTGTTCCTGTAATTTTCTTGAAGATCAGTTCATAACTTTTTGAGGTATTCTGCTTACATACATTCTGGGAAATATAAAGCAGACGCACGACCAGACCAACCGATCATCACTAAATTAAATCATTCATCTCTTGCAATATTACTCGTAATTCATGTAGCTTTCATAGAGATCCGTTCATGACGTTTTGAGTTATTTTGCTAACAAGCATAAAATCAAACACAGCGACAAACAACCGAACGAACAAACAGATCATCACAAAAATTGGTTATTTACTCTTCTTGATATACCTAACCACTCAAGTAAATTTCATAAAAATCCGTTTATAATTTTTTTACTTTTGCTATGTGAAAAATTAGGCAGACAAACAAACAAACGGTTGAACGGATCTTCGCCAAAAGTTAATCATCTGTTACTGCTAAACATGCCTAACAATCCCGCAGTAGCGGCAGACTAAAGCGTCTGACTTCGACTCTCAAGGTCGCTGGTTCGTGCCCAGTTCCCAGCTGGATATTTTCTTAACGCGCTTGATGTGATCGGTCAGCATCCGGTCTGCATACTGCTGCGGGTTACTGACCTTCCCCAGCAGATCGCAGATATTGTCGCATGGAGTCTTCCGCCACTGGCGCCATAGCTCTAGACATCTGTGGTCGACTGCAGCCGTATACTCCTCTGAGGCCTATTGGTCTATATCTGCAGCACAAACCAGTGCATGCGGGTTTCCCAGTTGGGGGTACGGTCAATTGACTTTATCTTTACCTTCTACCCTGTAAATTTCGTAAAATTCCGTCCATAAATCTTTGAGTTATCTTGGTGACAGACAGACAGTCGGACAAGCACGACGAAAACATATCTTCTTTGGCTGAGGTAATAAGAACTCTTGAGAAGCCGAGCAACAAAAATCCAAGTCCTATCTAAGCTAAATAATTACCGCCACCGTTTTCAAGAATACGTCGTTCTATATCTGCCCGTCAGTGTTCTTATTAGATTAGAGTGCCCAGCCGTCAAAAATGACGGCAATAAATATATTAATGAAACCCTTTATTGTTCTTGCTTGCGGTACGGGTTTTGCTGAAAAATATGCCTCATACCTGCGGCTTGATTTTCCATTAAATAACTTTAAGTTGTGCCAGTATAATGAGTTCGTGAGAGCAAAATTTCCCTCCCGTAAGTAGATGCGCGAATATTAGTTTCGACATAATTGGAAGCCAAGTTGCGGCAAGAAAATATAATTTCATCGAAAGGATTTATCGGAAGTAGTTAATTAGTTCAAGCTGCAGCATAGAAACAAGCTGTTGAACTCTAAGATTCGAAAGTTAACGGCAATAGGAACTGAAAATTCTGTGGCCTTTGCTCAGTGTGGAGTTTCGACTGCCACAAAGAAATTTAGCTACGGAAAACATAAATGAAATTGAGTTCGTATATACGGCAGGAGCCAAAACTGCATCCAAGAATAAGCCTCTCGTATACCACGCTGAACAGGAAATGCAGTAGTACCTAACTGCTTCTCTAAGTGATGCTGGCTTCAGAAAATTCAGTAGCTCGAGCATATTCCTAAGGCAGTGTCCTCTATACAATAAAACGCAGTTTGTTGTTGATGGCTCCCATGCTTGATTGGTTGGTATGTTGGTTCATCTCTCCATCACGATTTAAAGATTTTGATAGAAGAATATTCATCTACTGTAAATAACAAGATGCGGTGATAGGAAATTTACGTCCTAAATTACTATAGCTAATAGTGTTTGAAGTTTGCTTTCTTCCTTTGACGAAGTAGCTATGCTTGAGTCAAAATTTCGCTCCAGTAAATTTTGTCATGGCGTATATAGGATACACTGATGCTTCGTTGGTGGCTAATATAAACTGATTTTTTCACATGACCTGCATTGAAAGGAAGAAAGGAAGGAGTGTGCTTCTCACATGAATTGAAACAGAGCACAGTCGTCTCGTATGACACTCTGAGTCGGCCGTTGTAGCGTGTCCTTCAGAAGTGTATTAGTAACGAAAGTGTGATAAATCACAAATGGTCATCACACATCTCTTCATTTTGGACAGCGTGAGCACGCTAGCTTCATTTACAAAGGAGAGCATTGTATGCTTTATGCACAACCAACATAGAAGCATATGGAACAAATAAATACCACCGTAACCAAAGTGCACAGTGCAATATAAAGAAATAATAAAAATACAGCGAACATGAAATAGTTTACCCACGGCTTCTGAAAACATGCCAGAACGATCGTTCGAGGAGGAGCGAGTCTCAGCAGTTTAGTGGCAATCAGGGAAATTGATGCAGCACTGGAGATAAATATTTGTCTGGGCTTGTAGACCACACAAAATGGGGCCACGAAAGTATTTGCGGTATTATTCAGCAGTTCTATCTAGTTTCATTTTAGAGATAGCTGAGTAACCATAACAAAAAATGCCCTGTTTATGATACTGACAGCACCATCATCGACGCGCAGTAATAGCAGATATTATAAATAGTTCCATTATCTATTAACTTACTTTCTCTCAGCACAGCACAATGCACTTTGCTATTGATCCTTCAGCTGCGACTATATAGAGAGCTTCGGAACAGCATTTGAAAAGTGCCACGCTTCCCTGGCGCTGGGCAATTAAGTGTTCCGTATGACAATATTGTACGTTGCAATGAGCTGTACGTCTTTTTCGAACGAACTCCTGCAAAGCTCAGTATTGGTAAAATTCACAAGCCAGCATTCCGTTGATTCCCTTCAGCTTATTATTATTATTAAAACTTCACGCTTGAGCTCCCACGGACAGGTAATAGAACCCAAATGAAGCATCTTGCAACACCGGGAAGCCCAAAACGCTGCTAAAGGAAATCCAGCAAAAAAANCAGTAACAGCTGACTTAAACGCCTGGAGGCCAATACGACCAAATGCCGATGCAGGCAACAGATTCTAAACCTTAGCCGACCAGGGCACGAAGCACCGACAGAACTGATTAGTTCGACATATGACAGCCTCCAAAGTGAAAGAGTGCGCTCCGCACGCAGCACGAGTTGCTCTCTCAAAAACCTTGAGGGCAGGGAGAGAAGAATACAACCAATGCCTCTCATTATTGTACACCTTATAAAACATGCATAGCTCTGTAACTCTTATTTTGTTCCAAACCCATATTCCGTTGACTCTTTCCATCTCTTTCCAAACACATATTCCATTGATCTCATTTCATTTCACTGATTCTATTCCTTCCACATCCCATTGATATGCAACGCCAGGAACAAAAATATCAGCCTCGTCCTTTGATGAACTACCAAATGTTCAAACTTTGCTCCCACCCTAATATTTTATCACATTTTTCATTCACTGTAGAAGGATTGAACAGAGGCAAATTGGGCCATCGTTATCTGTTCAGTGACACAGATATACCATTTTATAGACTTTCACGTCATTGAGCCAAACAAGCTCGTTATGGAGCTACAGGCTCCACCTCAGCTCTGTTCGGCCTACGACGTTCTCTTTGATGAAGAACTTGGGGAACGGCTCGGCCTGAAACTTTGCGGTCACTTCAATGGTGCGTTACTCCCGTGCTTAGATTTTTGTGGTTTTGTGCATAAGTTTGTTTGGAACATTTGACGGCGTCCGCAGCTTAGGGTGCAGCTTACCAATTACTGAGAGGGCTTCTGCAGTGACTGTGTGATCACGTGCTGTGCCTAGTGTGTGATCTCTTGCAGTGAATAACTCGTGATCACTGACAGGAACTAGTGTGTGACTATTTGCAGTACTCAATGTGTGATCACTTGCTGTGACTACATTGTGATCACTTGCAGCGTCGAGTGCGTGTGATCACTTACTGTGCCTAGTGGGTGATTGTGTGATCACCTTTAGTAACTAGCACGTGATCACTTGCGGTTCCTAGTGTATGCTCATCTGCCTATTCATCATGTGTGATTCGCCTGCATATGGTCTATTATAAGGTCGGTTTGAGACATTTCTAAAATTGCATAGTTGGTCCTACAATGACAACAAGAGGCCTTGATCATAAGCTCTTGTTGCTCTAACAACTAAGTTCCGGGTGGACACTTAGAACTACAATGTTTCTAGCATCAGTGTCAACAAGTTAGGGAATAAAAATTTTGAAAACAAGCACCGAGAAAAAAGTGTTTCTTAATACCAGCACACTTTCTCATCTTCCACCAGACAAAAAAGTTGAAGTAATTGATAACGCTGCGTCGGTATATCCCCCAGCGGTATTTTCCTCAAAGTACGGGAAACGTTGCTGCTCTCAGGACAGTACTTTATCCAGTAAAAGCTGAAAATTAAGAAGGCTAAACTGTTAATTGTTAACAGTAGTTATGGTCCTGATTGCAAATGTGAAGCATTCAAAAAGTTGATAGAGCTTGCAGTTGCTCTGCCAGTTCTACCTGCACAAGACGGCCACAAGCATGACTATAGCACTTTCCTACAAGATTAAGTTTGACAGCTTGCAGTAAAGATACCAACAGGCCGAACTCCTCTACGGCATCGTACGAGCTTTCGAGAGCCTGTTACTCCCATTGAGTCCAGTGCGAGCTTTTCTCCGCCTTTCAACCAGTTTTTTTTTATTCCCAAAGCGAACGTAAAATTTGAAAAAAGTTTTTTAGAGTGAGACAATTCTGAATGTCGATTTCAATATGCTTCATTCTTTTAAAAGTGTGTGATGAAGCATACAGTACTTCCCGTGGTAGGTGTGAGTGTTGGTGTATGTGGCGTGCCACGTGTGTATGTGTGTAGTGACACATAAAACTACAACCTAAATACGCAAAATTTATTCGTTTGTGCTCCACCAGTACATTTCGAAATTGGCTAGTCAAGGATCTGATTTAAAATATTTTCATATCACGTTGTATAAGGATATTGGGTAAGATATTCACACATTATTCCCTACGCTTCCTAGGCCTTGTGTGAATTACGCACATAAAAATTAAAAATACTTCATGTTACCTTCCTTGCGGAACAGGGGGGGGGGGGTCTTAAAGGAAAATTTGGTGCCGAAACCGTCTAAAATAATTGTATTTTTAGCAGCATTTATTAATTTAAAAAGTAGATGCACTTTTCCAATTTCCCGTCAATTGTTGGCGGTACATAAGAATGATATGTATAGATATCTTTACGGGCATAAACAGGGCGAATGATAAAATTATAGAATTCATTGATGCCACACTGAATTTAAGTAGGACAACGTTATGCAACGGTCGCATGTCGCTTATGCTGCCGTATCTATGATATCGAGTGAAAATATATTTCAAGACGACAAATGAGTTGCTCATCACAGTGTAAGGTAGGTACAGACAGGCAGTATTTCAGTATTTCTGCAAGAAAATTTAGCTGAATAATGACGTCATTTGGTGGTCATTATACTGCTTTCATCATGAGTTGGTATACAGCAGGAAGCAAAGAATATAATGGGATCACTCAATAAGACTATTATAAAACTTAGCCGTGACCGCACGTAGCAAATTTACATCACATCGACGAGTCGAAGTATTTGAGTGTGGGACCTCAGGCCTTCGTATGTTGTTTTCTTGAACATATAGCCGTATTTTTTGGATTTATTTAATTCAATCTCCCGCTCATGACTGGCCAGCTACTTGAGCAGAAAAATATCGTAAAATGTTGTCGCCAAGTACAGAAAGTTCGAGCAATAGGCTAACTGTTACAGTGGTTTGTCTCGCGTACAGAATCGGCTTTAATGGTGCTTATGTGCTTATATTTGTTGGTAAAGAATATATGTCCTGTGAAGAGCACTGTGAACTGAAAATGAAGTGTTTATAAGGCTTGAATCAAGAAAAAGAAGTTAAATCAGGTCGCCCAACGGGAACTAATTCGGCGCTAGTGCAGTGAAAGTTTCCACCAGCATGCACTGCAATTTTCTATAGATAGCCTAATTGCTAAATTAGTATATATTCTCTTAATTTATTTATACGCTAGAGATGAATTTCGTAATTTAAGACGATTTTCCTGGTTAAAGTAGTTAAAATACTCCTAGGCTGCTTAGCCATGATGACGTCAATTTTTTATACTAATTTCCCGTGAGTCCTCCCGTTACGCTCTTTGCTTCCTGGTATACAGGATACGAATTTCATCTGCATAGCTCCAGCCGGTTGAAATTTTTTGTATAATTAATAGCCTTGCAGCATAGTAGGCTTTTTAAAACTAAATCAGCCTGAGAATCATTCTACTCTCTAATACCGATAACAAACGCTAGTCAAAAGAACGAGTATCGTCATCTCTTCATCCGACGGCTTTAATGTGCCCATTTAAATAGCACACACTTGCAAAGTAGCTGAGTTATAAATCTCTCCAGATACAACGAAATGTCCGAAAGTTAACTAACAGCACTTGCGGAGCAAACTGCACTGACGGTAAACATGTTTACACTTTTTCTTGGCAATCTCAAAGCTGTGATTACGAGAGTGCAACGTAACTTTCGAACGAAAAGATGACGATACTTGTTTTTTTTACTAGGGTGCGTCATCGTCATAAGATGTGTTAGAATACGCAGTACATTTCTTCGATTAAATTTTCAACTTGTTAGTTAATATTCCTTGCTCTGCTCGCTTCAAATATTTTTCTCGTTGTATGGAATTATTCGTGGCACAACGCTGATGGCTGAACGATGACGTCACAGGAATCTCTGGGCAGAGCTGAGCTGCGCTCAGAAACTGTCCGTCTGTGTTATCACCAGCCTGTGCTGCCTATCCTTGCCTGCAGTTGCGCGTGCGAATGCATACGTGGCCTCGGCATAACACTTACAAGTTGTGCAGTGAAGTTGGACTATACAGCATCTGAAATGGGAAAGCAAGTCATTGGACAGGCCGACCTCGAATGCACCAAGTATGAACAACAAACAATGGGCAGCAGCAACGAAGTTACGTCAAAACCAACTGAAACACATGGTTGGAGTTTTGCCNGTTGTGCAGTGAAGTTCGACTATACAGCATCTGAAATGGGAAAGCAAGTCATTGGACAGGCCGACCTCGAATGCACCAAGTATGAACAACAAACAATGGGCAGCAGCAACGAAGTTACGTCAAAACCAACTGAAACACTTGTTGGAGTTTTGCCAAAGGTTTTATGATATTTTACGATAACATCTACAGACTCGGTTCTTTGTTGATGCTCGCTTTTATTATTCTTCATAACAAACAATACATAGTGTTATGAATGCCAAAGGAATTTTATAAAATGTTGTAAGATCCTTATTGAAAAGAACTATAGCACAAGCTTATCAATAATCTGTAAAAAGAATCAGCATTGTTTTCCAATACACATAATGAGACATGAAATGTATAGATAACTGAAGTCCTATTTAAGACTATGAACAATGCAAATAGGAAGTTTTGTTTTACTGCCGATAAGAAAAATTGCGAGTGTTGGACTAATTATTATTATGGAAGAAATTTTTATTTTTTTACATAAATATAGATATATTGATATGATAAACTTTAACCAGTAGCGAAAAGTTTGCAGGCCATTCCCAATCGTATTTAAGACAATTAGCGTATATAGCCAATTTATTTCGCCGCAGAATTTTAGCTACGCTTGTCCCTCCTTGTATGTGAGAGCTACATTCAAGAAAGCTCGCATAAGGTGAGTTCGTTTACATCAAACATATTTTTCCTATTTATGAAGGGGATTACATTCCATGACCCAATTTTTGGTCCTAAATGTAAACTCTTGCACTTTTTCATATCGATATTGCACTAAAGCATAGTTAAAACACAACAGTAATGGTAAAGGTAAAGTCAACTTTGACTGCACCCTCTACTGGGAAACCCACACGCTCTGGTTCGTGCGGCAGACATAGGCCAACTGGTCCTGGAGGAGTAAGTGCAGCTGCAGCCGACGACGGATCTCTAAAAACTATGGCGCTGAAATGGAAGGTTCAACGACCTTCCACCTCCTACCCTAAAGTATGGAGCTCCACCAAAGCTAGGCGCACCAAGCAAATTGGCTGCTTCAGCGGGCCGAGGGCCTTAAAAAAACGGTCACCTAGCCTGGGATCGTTCCCGGGACCCTCAGCGCAACTGTGCAGAGCACGCAACGTACGCTGCTACCGTGGGTACAACACAACAATGTATATTGAAAAAACCCTGAACACTAGAAAATACTGTGTTGGGGTAAATACTCACTCAAAGATCGTAGGTCAAGGGGAGTCAAGTGAGCTGAGTCCAAGAAGATTGGGACAAGTGTGGGTGGCGGTAGTGGCGGGAAATAGACGAGACTGCAAGTCGGTCGCAGTCGGTGCGGGTCGGCTCCCCCTACAGTCACTAACCACGAGTCTCTCATTGTCTCCTGCGCACAATTCGACAACTCCACAGGCTTCGCAAGTCGTGCACGAGCGAATTTTACTCGTAAAAAGAGTCAGTGGGCACAATTATTCACATATAAGCAAATTTTACATATTTTGAATGAAAACCAAGTTTATTCAATTAAACGCAGCGCCGACTACCCCGAAGACGACGTGAAAACTTGTAAATATTTCCGTAGAATAAATTCAGGGCTCTTGATCCGGATCTGCAAGGGTAATAGCAAGGCAGTTGATGCCCAGAAGGAATCTCATTATCACCCGCCAACGAAGTGAGGTAGGTGATAAGGATAACCTTCTGTTTGCGTTGAAAATTTAAGTATATATATATATACATTTATATCTGTATGTATATATTTATATATATTTGTCTATCCAGCCAAAAAGTGGTAGGAGTTGAGCGAGTCTGGTGGGCTGCCGTTAAAGTGTCCCATGCTAAAAAACTAGGGTTAGCTGGCCATCAAAAATAACGGCGATGAAATTTGCTCTCACCGCCGGTGATGGTCTTACACCACGAGGCGTTCTATTTTCCTATATTATTACTAGAGACCCGATTTAAGGGCATAATTTTGAAAGGGCATTAAAGGCATAAAGACAATGTACCTCTATGGATAATGGCATAAAAATATGCCTTTATTGATAAAAGAATAAAAAATATGCCTTTAAACAATAACTGCTTACAGGCATATACGTAGATGAAACAATGACTGCACACTTCGGTTCCTTGTTCATTTCGCTCCAGTTCTTAATACGTCTGTCGTTCTGTAAAACTACTACCTAACTATGCCTAAGAAAGTGAAAACTGCCAAAGAAGTGGTTGATCCTTGCGTTACCGAGTCTGGATGTCCTCTAATGTTGGTGAAAACTAAATATTACCTCCAGAAACAAGTTTGTGACGGTGAATTCAAGACATAGAAGGTTAGAAATATGTGCATGTACCTAATTTTAGAAGAGTGCCCAATCATTAATGTTTTGTTTTCCATAAATAGTCCACCGGTTGTGGAAAAAAGAATATAGGTGGAACAGATACATCAAGTCTTCTTATGAAAATGTCATTATAAGGCAATCCGTAGAGCCATCAAAGGGAAGAGAAGCTGGGTATCCATCGACGAAAACACAGACATACATAATGCGTGCTATTCCCAACCTATGGTAATTGTTCGAGTCCTCAGGTAGACGTAGCCAGGGAAATATTTCTTTTTAACCTCGGCAGTCGTTGAGCATACAAACGGCACAACAATTGTCCAACTCATCAGTTCTTCGATGCAACCCAGCTAACAATTTGACGTTGATTCTTCGTAGATATTAGGTCGTATGAGACCTGAGACAACGTGCTGAAAACGTTGTGACAACTTCCACAGCCACTTGACAATGTCAATTCAGAGCAGACAACGTTGTTAGCACGTCGTATCACAACGTACTAAGGGACCGCCCAGCGCAAGGTGCTAAAGACGTGCCCAGCACGTTGTTAACACATTGCGATGCGGCGTGCTAACAGCGTTATCTGGAGTCTACAAATCAACGTGCTTAGCACGTCGAGCCACGGCTCACCACGTTGATCCTACGTCGTTTGTTAGCGGAGAATTAGCATGGCCCCATGAAATCTCGTACGACTGCCCTGCTCTTCGCAACGGATGCAACTCCATACATGAAGAAGGCTGCGCGGTCTCAGGAGTTCTGTATCCCAATATGATACATGTATCCTGTTTGACCAATGGACTCCACAGGATTTCCGAGGAAGTAAAGCGTATTGCGGGGAATCGCCGTATTGCGAATAGAAAGAAATTTTCCTGAATGCTCCCGCTCAGAGCCTCAGACTATCTTTTTGAACGAGCTCAAGCCAAACTTTACTCTTTCTCCTTAGCCAATTCTGACTCGTTGGGAAACTTGGATATCTGCTGCTCTCTATTATGCAGACCACTTCGAGGACTTCTATCAAGTGGTATCTCTTATGGACCCCAACGAAGCTGCAGCCATTCAGATTGTGCAGGAAATTACGAGAAGTGATGAAGTCAAAACTACCTGGCCTATGTGGAAGTTCACTTTGCTCGTGTCATCAACAGTATTGCAATTCTAGACACACGTAAATTGAAAATGAATGGGGGGTTGGGAGAGTTTAACTCTGCTCTTCGTCGTTTAAGTTCTACCTATGGAACTACTGGTGCTACTGTCAAATCGAAGGGTCAACGAGTTGATGCTGGCAACGAAGGACTCACCGAACTCCGTCAGATTCGAGGTATTCTTGAGAGAAAATCCGGAAACTACCAGAGTCGCTAAAGCCCGACAGAATTAACAGTTTTTTGTATGCCCCTCCAACTTCCGTAAAAGTTAATCACAGTTTTTCTGCTCTTCGAATTATTTTACCAGTTAAACGCTTCAATCTTACCCCAGACAGTTTGAAGAAACTATTAGGTATTGGCTCATATGAATGCAACAACCCCAAATAAATTACTAAAACTTTGCCGTGATTGGGCTTCAGTCCTTAAAGTTCAAAGTATTATAGCAGCAGCATTATTTAGGCAGGACTTAATACCCAACAGGGGTGGGTGGAAGTTGGTTTTTACATCGTCGGAACCTGGATGTCCTCTATTTCAACGAATAAGAAACCATCATTTTTATGTGATTTTTACCGCAACCAAGGAGGTTATGTTTTCGTCGTGTTTGGCTCTCTGTCTGTCACCAAGATAACTCGAAAAGTTATGAACAGATTTAGATGAAATTTACAGAGATTGTTAGGTATGTTAGGAGGAACAGATTATTACCTTTTGGTGTAGATATGTCCATCCGTTTGTTTGTCTGCATCATTTTTCTCAATGCCATAACTCAAAAAGTTATGAATGAATTTTGATGAAATTAACATGAGTTGTTAGGTATATAACAAAGAGTAAATGACCAAACTTTGGTAATGATCCGTTCATTCGTTCGTTCGTTTGTCACAGTTTTTAATTTTATGCTTGTTAGCACAATAACTCAAAAAATAATGAATGGATCTTTATGAAATTTATAGGGGTTGTTAGTAATGTCAAAAGACATAAATGATTAAATTTTGGTGCAGATTGGTTCGTTCATTTGTATTTTTGACTCATGTTTGTCTTTACGCTTGTTAGCAGTATTGCTCAAAAAGTTATGAACGGATCTTCAAGAAAATTGCACAAGCTGCTATTACTATCAAAAGGCATAAATGGTTTGATTTTGGAGTTTATGCAAAGAAAATTAGGTTTTCAGAGTCAACTTGAATTTTTTGCTACCTTTGCCTCACTTGGCGAAGGTATGCGCTCTCAGAGTGCTCTAGTTTCTCATAGAATTTTTTTCATTCATTATTTGTACCGATACACATTTTTGTTCTACGAATTATTATTTTTTAGGATCTACTGGTTAGGTAGATCTTCTCTTTACTTGTCTTTTTTCTTCTACTGTCCAACTGTCACTTTTTTTGTTCTGGTCGTCCTCATCAGCCGGCGCTGGCCACTTCGGTGTTCAGTAGATACGGGAGGCTAGAGAGCGTATGCTTTGTGGTCTCTGTCCAGACATTCGTAAAATACCAGATGACGATGCTGGGTCTGGGACAGAATGTCTCCCTCTCCTAAAATCTCCGAGCATGAGTATTTCTTTGGAACGCTACTATTAATATATAGTCCGTCAGCTGAGGAAAATCTACCAAATGTATAAAGCCCCTGCTTGACGAATTGTAAATTTATATGCTGCACAAATTGGACTTGGTGGATTTCGTGGACTTTTGAGGACTTGGTGAATTTTGTTCCCTCTGTGGATTTTGTGAACTTTATGGATATTATGGAATTGTTAACTTTTACGATGGGGTGGCAATATGTAAGAAAATGTACGTTTTCATGACTAAATTAACAAAAGGGTTAGGCTATGCAATGATGGTCCAGTACTGGTAGTTTACACGTGCACGCTTATATAGTATTTTAGTCCAGCATTGTTTCCACTCACGTAGATCTGAATAGGAAGACATGAGAAACCATAAATGACTTCGTAAAGCATTCACTGCTCGCACAACAGTGTTTATGTTCTATATAGCTACGTGTGTTCTTTAATCAATCATACATTCACTAAGCTAATTCTTCATAGCATATTTGATAATTCATTGGTGTAACAAAGCAAAGTATGTACTGCACGGAACTGTACGCTCGTACTTATCTGCCTCAGTCTCTATTATTTAAATTCTAGCGATATGTACTGCATATACATCAGTGATTAGCTCCATATTGTTGCAACAAAGTGAGCTACAGGAAATAACATGGCTTATACTCGTAAGAATATTCATCTCTCAAGATATTAACTCGAAGCTATCAACCTTGTCTAACTCCAACCCTAGGGCTTGTCTTCACTGCCGCCGAAGTTGAGCCAAGAAACTTGTAGAAGACTTTCCGGGAAGTTAAAATCTCTTATTATTTCACGCGGGGTTTAAATTGGCAATCGGGAGCTTGTCGGCCAGCTCATTTCTTAACAGTTTATAGAAGAGAGAGAGAAATGTTCCACACCTCTTCACTGCAAATGAATCATGTTATTATTGTTATACATACTACATTGCATTATAGTATTTTAAGCTTTATTATCTTAAATTATGTTATATTCTGAAGTTGCCATTTTCCAGTGACACCTCATAACGACTGGCAGCAATTAAATATTGAATATTTAATGCACGCTTTGAGCATGAGCTATGCTACAACTTGGATACTGGGCTATAAACTCACTGAAAGGTCCATTCCCAGAGAAGAAAGAAACTCTTAGCATCGGTGCTTCCTGAGCCACCACCGTCACAAGCAGGGCAGATGATATATTTTACTAGAATGAGTTAATAATAATAATATGCTTTATTAGGTGCACATAGGGACATGGTAGACAGGAGATAGATTAATGCTAAAGTTACATACTTAGATACTGAGATCAGGTAATACCATCATTACAACCTACACTGCATTGCGGCCCATTATTTGGTTCTTGCTCGGAAATAGTATGCGCTGCCATCGGCTATACATGTTGGATAGTTTGTAGCCAGGAGCGTTAGGCCGGCTGCACACTAACAACTTTCGTTGTCGCTAGCAGCCTAGACGCAACTTAGCTTATCCGACTGCGCAGCCGTGGCCGTGACTTCAGCATGACGTCTATAAACATCGTGCTGTAATTCTTAAAATACCAATCGTTGTGAGCACCAACCGCTCATAATTATGAGCGATCGTTGAAAGTTCAACATTGCCACTAGCTAGGGTGTAGAAATTGCAGTAGCGACTGAAATATTTGAAAATTTTTGAAGCAGCTAAACTTTGTGCAAGCTGAAGCCGTGCCGTAGCTACGTACACGGATAAGTTGAGTTGCCTCTAAGCTCCTAGCGGCAACGAAAGTTGTTAGTGTGCAGCCGGCCTTACGGATCACCTTGAGTAAGGCGTTATCAGATTTTTCTATCCTGAGCTGGAGACTCAGAGCGCATTTTCTTGCCCTGACTTTGAGACAATCTGTATACTTTTCAGCTAATATCATACTTGCACTAGTTGACCTCAGCACATTCATCAGGTGCCGAAATATGTCATTATAGGCAACACGTAGGCGTCCAATCGATTTCTACTTAAAATTAGACCAAAGCGAGTTACAGTACAGGGTATAGCAGTAGCTTCGAAAGAGCTGGCATTTAACCTTTTTAAATTGAAGTAGGACTCTATGGTCCTATATGGTAAATGTGTTTTTGTAGGAAAATTTGAAGTTTACAAAAACACATTTACCATTGGGTCCTACTTCAAATTTAAAGACAGACCCCCACAACACTACAGTCCAGTGTTATTTACCGTTACCAATGCCAGGTCTGTAGTGCCTCTTACATCGGTAGCTCTGGACAACACTTCAAAGCCCGCATTGACTAACATTTAGGCGTATCCAGTGGAACCGGCTTACCACTTGCGAAACCCTCGCATTCAGCCCCCGCCTACATGCCGAGCAAAACAATTATCACATCAGCAAGAACAACTTCTCAATCACAGACTCTTCCAACCCAATGGAGCTCACAACATTAGAGTCCTTCTACATCCATAGAAGTAGACCTAGCCTTAACATTATGACCTCAGCTGTACCGCTGCACACTGTCCATACATAACTTCACTTCTGCCGAGTGTACAGCACTGACATCCAGCCACTCCACGTAGCTCTGTTCATTTGCATTTTAGACCTCCTCCCGACGGCATCCATGCACCCCTCACTGATTTAGAAATAAAAGAATTTTTTATTTTTCATAGGTTATAAGCTCCTTATAATTTTTCTGATGGGATTATCTGTCCCGAAACGTTAAAATTTTAGTAGCTATGTCGACTTCGTATTTTTAGATAATTACCCCAGTTTAGTTAATTTTGCACTGTTATACCCTGAAAGATTTCTAAAAGTTTTTAGTGTAAATATCTTGGTTGTGAAGAGCGGCATCTCATTTGATTGGTTGTAGCACAATAAATTGTGATCTTGTGTACAACATATGTACCTAATATGTTATGCCCTTTTACACAACTCTTCCAACAGAATGTCGATATGTGGAACCTATTCTGCTTTTTCGACACCGTCTCTAGCCGGAAGTATCTTATACTGAAGGACCTTGAGTGTTGCCTGAATTGAGCTTCCGGAAACAATTTTGCTTATCAGTCACACGTGCGCTTTATAATGCTCTATTCAGTGACACATTTGCAGCTTAAGGTATTTGCCAAACAGTTGCAAGCCTTATCAGCATTTTATCTTGTAAAGTTACCTTTGTAGAACGCGAGTGAGTCAAAAACCGAGAATATTTCAAACTGGACAAAAACGATGTAATGCAGATTTCGAGAACAATGAGTGTAAAATATTTTTAGCGGTTTTCTGACCCAAGGTTTTTAGGTAGCTAGACTTTGCTCCATGCGCGGTATTGTCATAGGAGTTGTACGACATGGCCATCTATTGCCGGGCTGTCATGAGGAGCAGAGATGCGCTCTCAGGTGCGCATCTCTGAATCCTAGAAAACAATTTCCTTTTTAAATGGTGTTTAAATATTGCGCTACATGAGGTGAAGCAGAAGTGTTCCTTAATGCAAGCTTTCGTTCATACCATCTTAGACTTTATTGTAGCGATTTTAATATTTTATCTTATTACGATTTTAAATCAGAAAGTAGCAATTCGATACTTCTAGTTTTACGAGATTTTAGCCGTCAATGTATCGAACGTTTTATTGGACTTTAATGTAGGTTTTATATTTCTTAAAGAAACTCGCATAGTGTGGATACAGAGTTTTATTAGCCAACTACACAGTGAGTGTCTGACCCAAAAGAACATGTAAAGGATCTTTTACAGTAAAAGCTTAGCTAGCTAAATGAAAAGCGCTCTCACAAACAGCAGCCTGCATTTAGAACCTCCATTTAGATAAATATTTCGATAAAGCATTACGTCCCAATCACAGAAGCCTTCGGCACAATGCTGGGTGGCATGGGTGACTCATAATTTTATTTCAAGATTTTGTGTATAGTACTTGTTGAAAACATATAGACATGTCAGAAAACACACTTTGCTTGTAGTATGACTTATTTTTAATACTTCTTTACTGTGTATTATGATTTAATATGCTCCACCACTAAATTTTATAGCTTCAAGTTAGCATCAAAGTATTGTGGGTAATATACCCGTATCTGAGAGAGCTTTGTACGTGAGGGGCACCGCACCCAGGTGTGATAAACTATGAATATTATTTTTTTCTTTATTTGTTTTGCTCTGTTACACTCGCAAAGCTATTCTGGGAAGATTCCAAAGGCTGTTCGTCACAATGGATTTAATTACGGTGAAGCATATATTTACCTGCACTTATCTATCTAGAGTCAGCAATGCTTCTTGGGTCTATAACAGGCTCGTTCCATATTTCTATGCGATTACGACAATAAGATTCAATAGCATCGCTAGATCGCCAGCTTCTTTAAAATATGCGAAACGCAAGTTGATGTTCATGTCGTTACTATCATTCTGTAATCGCTTAGCTCAATACACAGGAGCTTCGATTCGTGCCGAAATTAGTCTCAACTTACCTTTCACATGCTGTGATTATAGCATAAAAAGGATGTCCGTTATATTCGAGTGCTTGGTAATATCGAACAATATAGATTCCTAACTTATTGTTTGCAAGTGGATTGCGGAACAATGCGTAGCTACACGTAAATAGCTCTTCGGTACTGGAGTATGAATAGATTCCGGTCCATGTGGTAAAGACCTTGCAGCACAAAGAGATCATTGCGATATCCAGCTATAAAAAAGCTAGTGAAGGCTGGTCTTTAACTTTTTCAATCACGATTCATTTTCAAAATTTTGTGACTAATATGACATTAAGTCGCGGCCTCCATGAGGGGTGAAAGTAACATGGGCTTGAAGTGTTTGTGTTACCGTAGCGTTATATCAAGAACAAGAACTTTTTCGAGGTTATAGCTTTTTTCGAGTAGGTTCGCCATATGATATAGGAGATCAGATGGACAACAAACTTTAATTTTGTTAACCACCTGACAAAAATAATTACTAATGTGGAATAGGAGGTGGTAGTGAAGATCTCGCTGTGGTATGTCAGTTGTAGTGAGCGGCTACAATTTCTGTTGCCATGGCCATGATCGGTGCGCTGAAGGATGACATTAAAGACTGACCATTCTGTCATTCAGTGTGATAGAGAAAACATATATATGTGTATGTCATGTTTTTTTGAAAATTTGACGATGTTTATTACCTACAATTTCATATATATATAAAGTGATGGTAGTGTCTAAAGGGCGACATATAGCAAAAAAACACTAGTTACGGGTACACCAAGCTAACCAACAAGAGCTTTTACCTCCGAGAACCTAGGTTAGGTTCGCAAGGACTGGTTCACCTAACATTCTATGATATATACCGGTCTGATATACATTAGAACACTACGCGAACCAGTCCTGGAGGACCTAACCTCTGTTCTCGGAGGTAAAAGCTCATTGGGAAGGGGGCTCATAGTAAAGTGGTTGGTCGGGGTGGATAGTGGCAGCACCAAAAATTTTTACTATCGAGAAGACGGAAAATTTTTACTATCGAGAAGACAGCGGAACAGTCCCGTAGAGTTATTTTTCACTTGATTTTAGTCTACGGAAGAGGATTTCAGTCCCGTTTTACATAAGAGGTACATGAACGTGTCGCCTTTAAAGTTTGATGTACACGTAAAATTAAAGGAATTTCTTAAGGTGTCGCCGGACTGACACTACTATCACTATAAATATATATATCAGTAGATGTTTTCTCATGGGTTCAAACTCACAGTCTTAGAATTTAATGTACTATCCCATCTCGCCATGAAATTAGTTGGTTCATGTAAAGAAAACCTACGGTTACATATAATCAAAATACAAAAATAAAATCGTATTGCTTTCTAGCACCTGCTTTACTCAATGAAACAGCTGCTCACGAATTTAATGGAGTAGAACTAATGCGTCGACTTCTCTTTGCAGATTTTCTTTTCTCTATCAGCAGCACTGTGTAAGCCTGGCATATAAAACATCAAAACTTAAATCATATCTTGCTTGTGTCACACGTGACCTTAATGTTGCAGTAGCAGTCACGGCTGTATTATGAGAACTGCGCAGTAGTAGGTACTAAATGTATGTAAATACTAAACACACCTTCAAATGTAATTAAATACTAAATACTATTTACATTTAAAAATGTAGTTAAGTACGGAGTAGTAATTACTAAATATATTAAATGTATTCAAATGCTTTAGTTACATACATTACATGTTTTCGCTTTACACCACTAAAGGCAGTAATCCACAGTTTCTCGCCCCGTCAACAACTGGCATTACCCAGCCAGGGGGCTCTCCGTCCGCCCTTGTGCTTAAATAGAATAAATGTAAAGAATCGAGTAGGATTCGATCCGGGGACCTAGAGACTATGGTTAGATAATGTGAAAAGCAATTCAACTTTTAGCGTATATTCTGAAGAGTCATAAGTTACATTCCTGTTAGCATAAAAAATAACACCCAATAATTCAGACTTGAGCGCTTCCACCTTGGCACCTTATGTCACTTTAAAATGAGAATTGAGTGAGACCTGCTTTGTCTTCGCTGTTGGCATAGAGACGAGGGAAGGTTCTTTACCAGTTGAATGAAGTATAAGCACAGATAAAAATATGTGGTAGAAAGTAGACAATTCACGTTTGAGCACATGCAGTTTCTACTTTTTTGGTATTCATTTGTATTCATGAAGGAACAAAAACAAGAAGTTATTCAGTGATTTAAAAATGAAATAATTTTTTATTTTAATTGCAATTGAGTGTTTTTCAGAGGAAATTCATAGGCGCAGTCGATAAGCAGGAGAACCAAATTCAGCCATTGAGGCCTGAGTTGTTCAAAACTTCAAACAGGCGAGTTGGTTTCGACCCATTCAGTTGAATTTCAGGCGTTAACAGTTACCCTTTGGGACTTGAAGAAACTCAATCTTGCTCCGTAAAATGAAGTTTTCAACTGTATCAAGCCTTCGCTACACCTGACACTCAATTCAACGAGCCCAAGTCCACGCAATAATTGAGGCTGTAGAAGTTCTACGTCTTCAGGTGCTTGAGAGCGTCTCTGAAGAAGGCAGGTGAATTTTTGCGGTGTGCGGCATACTGAGCCAGCATGCCGCGTTCCCAAGATATTGCGGGGGTACTGACCCTAACAAGGATTGACCACGGTTTGGCTACGCCGTTCGTCTTCGATCCCATAACACTGAAAATTCATTATCGACTTCAGTAGATCACTTCTCTGGCTGCAGCTGTCTGCATCATGAAGCATTCTATGGATTTCCCACTAGACATGAACAGGCAAGTTGGCTTCACCTTCTCCTATCTCATTGGGCCCACTTTGCTTGCAAATCGATGATTTCCTTAGACTTCATGGTTCGGCTGACCGAAGCCGCAGAACGATAGCTATGATTTTGCTACTTCAGTCGCATTGCAGGTGTCGAATTTCACCGATCATATCAATAAAACCTTCACTACAGTGTTGCAGGAGCAGGAGCTGAAGCCACCGCCACAGTAGCTACTGTGTAGCCAAAGGACGGTTTTGGTTTGAAGGTATTGCATCCTAGCGAAACTCCATTTTTGAAACATCATCATTTAAAAGTATGAATTAAGTATGTTAAGGAGCATATGGTAAATTCCTTTACTAGTGGACGAGTATTCTTCGATCTGAACAAACTATAAGAGAACTTTTTGGTCATTATAGGGAGTAGGTTATGCCTCCTTTTCCTCACGAAGACATTCTCACAGGGAAGAACAAGGGACAGAGACCTAAAGTATGTCGATAGAAAGGTGGAACATATGCACGAGGGTGTCCCCACACATGATCAACTCGCATACGAACAGCTGGTGGAGCAAGAAGAGGAAGAACAGAGCAAAGAATCATTAGTATGAGCCTGAAAAGTGTACACAGAATAACACTTGCCGTTTGTGGGCGGGATGCAACAAAACTTACATTAGGCACAAAGCCGGCCATAAATAAGTAAAATGATGAAATGTACATGTTTACAAGTTTTTGGTTTAAATACTTCAAACCACGAATTTCAAACCAAATGCTTCAAATACCAAATACTTCCAACCAGCGCTCTCAGAGCATGGTATGCAAATGCAATGTTTTTGCGTAGAATTGCGTGGAGCACATTAAGCTTTGCCAGACCTTGAAACCTTGAATGCATATTGCACAATGCATCAAGCGTAAATGGCTCGTATCAAATGATACTAATGGTACAAGCAACGCGACATTTTATGTTATGTTCTGAAGTGTTTACGTAGCGCAGCCACGGTAGCGCTATAAGCTCATAATATATACGACTCACTGACATTATTATTACCCGCGAACGAAGTGAGAGAGCTGATAATGTTTTCGTTGAAGATTTAACTATTTATATCTATTTGTCGGTCCACACAAAAAGTGGTCGATGGAGTTGAGTAATGTTCACAATTTTTGTAGGGAGTTTGGTGGATTGACCTAGATGTGACCTATGCCAATAAATTAGGTCTAGCTGGCTATCAAAAAATGACGGCGTCAAATTTGCTATTATGTTTTTATTAAGAGGTCTAATGTGGGCTGTGCGCTAACCTTGTTGGACGAAGCATCCATATGAGAAATTAGAACGCTTCGTGGCGTAACACCATCACCCGCGGTGGGAGCAAATATCACCGCCGTAATTTTTGTGTCCAGCTAATCCTAGGTTATGCATGGGTCACATCGAGGGCAACTCACCAGACTCCCTGTAAAAATTATAAACATTGCTCAACTCCTTCCACCTGTTTTGAGTGGAGAGCAAATTTCATGGCCGTCATTTTTTATGACCAGCTAATCCTAGTTTTTTTGGCATTGGTCACATCGAGGACAACCCACCAAACTGCCTGCAAAAAATTATGAACATTGCTGAACTCCTTCGACCACTTATTACGTGGACAGACAAAAATACAAATATATATATATATATAGTTAAATCTTCGACGAAAACATTATCACCTCTTTCACTTTGTTAGCGGGTGATAACTAGGTCTAGTTGGCCGTCAAAAATGACTCCGTTGAATTAGCCCCCACCGCGGGTGATCATTTTACGCCACGAGGCGTTCTAGTTGGATCTGATTTAAAAAAAGCAGTTCCTGGTCATAAAATGAAGTATTAGCAGTGCTTTTTCCCGATCGTCTCCAAATATATTCTAATGGGATTCGCCTGCTTTCAAAGCATAATATTGCACAATGCTGTTAATTGTCTCAGTGCGAGAGTAGTGAGTCCAGAAGCTCGCAGATCGCTAACTTTGTTTTACCAGAGAACAGAAAAATTCTCTTCTCATGTAGCAAATGATCGCCAGACTAAGACCACTGGAACAAAAGAGCCTTCCATAGAGCTGCAGTTCATACCTGATAACCTTGATATGTTAGTATTGAGAGCAGCTGCCTGGCGAGGGTGTGGCGAGAGAGTGGGTGGAGCGACACAGCATAGGAGGGGCTTCTTCTGGTGCCCTCAAGCTATATAAAGGGCAGGTGAGGGAACTTTAGGCGAGCAGTGCTTCTCTTGCACTTCTATAGACCCTGCGGGACTGTATTCCTCCGACTTACCTGTTGCTCGTCGCACACTCCTGTCATCGCGAACACTGTGAGTATTGTTGTTATGTTAAGAAATATTGTCACCTGATTAATGTAGCCAAAGCAGTTGAAGCTCTTAGAACAACTGATGTTTAATCATATGTCAGCTGTTCTGGAGTGAAAGAGAAACTTATGGATTGTTAAAGAAAAATTCAGTTGAAGGAGAAGTAATTTACGGTATTTGCTGGTAAGATTGCACTACCTATCTGCTAGCGAACGAAATTAGGAACCTAGCTAAGCGGGCTTCCTAAGTAGACTCTGCACCTGATACGAGGTTCTAAAAGAAGCTCATAAAGGACAATATCGTTATAGCCGCTAGTCTTCGCCTATAATCTAGTCACATCGTAAATAAGATACTTTCACGAAGCTGGTACAAAGACAAGTTTAAACAACTTTTTTTCCTGCTAATCGTCCGAACGTTTTGCTGATTCCTCTTAAATACAACTTTGACTTTACAAGAAAGGTGTGAAACCGTTTGCATTAGTTCAGTGTGCCTTACAGGTGTCATTCGATTTCTTTCGGACATCTTTTCAAAAACTTGGGGAGAATTATGTTCAAAATTCTTCGCAAGTGTGCGCTGTTTGAATGAACGCAGCAACGCATTCGCCAACTCAACTGACGCAACTCGTTCTTTTGATTAGCTTGCGTACAGGTTCTTAGGAAGCTCTTAGTTTCGAACTGCCGAACGTTGGATTCTTCTTAAATTTCACGAGCTGCAATTTATCAATGGGATGCAAGCACTGCATTTGTATTAAAGTATAACTCTGCCCACTCGTGTAACGGACCACACATCCACCTCAATTGACCACTTGTGGTCCAATATTTTAACCGAGCAATCAAAGGGTGTAGTTATAGTAGACATTTCTGACCATTAGCCGGTCTTTTCAGTGTGGCCTGGTCTGTTGGGCAGTGATGAGGAGAGAGTAGTTGGTTCATTTTAGAGATCATAGTCCGGGGGCTCTGGAGGCCCTCAGAGCATCCGTGGCAGATCATATTGCTGATCTCCAATTTCATCCAAACAGTAGCATCCATGTAAACTGTAGCCAACTATCGACGTCTCTAAGCATGATATACAATAGGCATTGCCCCATAAAAACCAAAGATGTTTCATGTAAAAGGAAAAATAGCCCTTGGCTCACCACGCCCCTTGTCTGCGCCATCAATAAGAAGCATTTTCTGTACCGTCAGTATCGAGCTGGTAGCTGTGACTATCAGGTATATAGGAGACAGCGCAATGTGGTCAGTAACGCAATTCGTAAAGCTAAATGCGGTTATTTCCACACCAAATTTAATGAGACTAGACACGACTGTAGGCGCTCACGGAGGACTTTGAATTCGTTTGCTGAGGCCACAAGGTCGAGCTTCTGCCGGATGCAAGGAGTTGGTGGTCGACGGCCAAGTTGTGAATGATGCACAGTCGATATAATCTAAATTTAATGCTTATTTTGTTTCTGTTACGTCGAGTCTTGATCTGAAAATCCCGAGGGTGGACAGGAGACCGGAGAGCTATTTAACTAGGCAACCTAATTCTTCCGTCTCTCTGGATTCCGATACAGCTGAGGTGACATCCATTATTATTTCATTCCAAAATAAAAATTGTCATCTACCTAGCCAGTATTCCTACATTTGTCTACAAGGCCCTAGCCGATCTTCTTGCTCCAGTTATATCTGTTTTGATGAACAAGTCTTTCCATCAAGAGATTTTTCCCGACTGTCTCAAAATTGCATGGGAAATTCTACTTTATAAGTAAGGACGGAAGACCGTCGCTAGCAATTACCGGCCAATATCTACATTGCATTTTTTGAGCAAGGTGTTCGAGAAACGCATGTATCGCCGTTTAGTCTCTTTCTTGGAAAAATATTCACTTCTTACTCCCTGTCAGTTTGGTTTTCGCTCAAAGAGTTCAACATGTGATGCTGTATCGAGATTTTGTCATGAGGCTTACGAATGTTTTGATACAAACAAATATTTTCTCTGCATTTAGGTATTAGATTTTTCAAAAGGTTTCGATACCGTGAACCATGATATTTTGTTGGGAAGCTTGAGGCATACGGGGTCCGCGGTGTTCCACTTGCCTGGTTCACCTCCTATTTAGCCAATCGGTCCCAGTACGTCAGTTGTGATGACTCAGATTCCCCGTTGCTTCCGGTCACTGTTGGTGTGCCTCAGGGTTCCATGATGGGTCCACTACTCTTCCTTATTTATATCAATGATAGGCACAGGTGTACAGACCTCTTTCAATTTATTCACTTCGCTGATGACGCTTCCGTATGTATAAAGGGTCACAACCTTGATCAGCTTCTGCCCATTGCCAATGTGGAGCTACCGACTATATTTTAGCCTAGTATATCCCCATATGGTGTACGGCATTAGTGTATGGGGTGCCTCTTCAAAGACGGACCTCAATCGTCTCCAGCGTTTACAGGACAAGTGCGTTAGGCTCGTCTCTTCTCTACGACCGTTGTCGTTAGCGTACAAACAAAACAGCCTGTTTACAGTTACTAACGTTCATGCATGTTTCGTAGAGGTAAAGTTTTTCTTGTATAGTTGTATAGTTTCCGTTGTATAGTTCGTTCTTCTGTGACAAGTTTCACAGTTATGAAATAGTTCACGCTCATGACACTAGAGCCAAGCGTCAGCAGCTACTAAACTGTCCTCGTGTGTATAATTCCAAAAGTTTCGATTCATTCCATCATCGATCTGTCTATATCTGGAATAGTTTACCGGCTGCACTTCACAGCCTAACTGACGCCAGAGCATACAAGAGTGCCCTGAAGCGTTACTTGCTCAGTGCACAGTAGGGTGACTACGCACTGAGTGGCGAGTTTGGTTGGTTAGGTTCACCCATTCTGCGGCATGGGGAGCGGTGGCCCTAGGGGACCCTATGCATTGCCGCAGCCGTGGCTAGGCCGTGAGGTAATCTATAATGCGAGCAATTTTGCTTCCTTCTCACTTTCCATTCCCCTGTTAGTAGTACTTGTTCTGTTCTCCTTTACTATTCAATATGGAGGTATATTTCTCAACACTTTTGGCGTCAATGTAACACATATAACGCGAGCTATATAATATATGGCGGTTTAGATGCCGCAAAATAACTGAAGACACACTTGCAAAATTCTTGTGTTCACCGTCTGCTCTTAGCCCAAAATACAGCTTCCTTAAGCTAGGGTTCTCTTATGGACAAGCCAGTGTGTTCAGTCAAGGCCACAGTCTAACTCTGCAAGTAAGGAAAGTTGCTGTATCTCCATCTGCTTGTTTATTTGTTTATCTGTACGTTAATCGTTTTCACTTTTGTTCCTAACTGAAGCATTTGCTTCGACTGCACTAATAGCCAGTCTAACAGTATCTGTGATGCAGCTGAGGAGCGAATCGTTTATTGACGGTGGCTGACTGACTTTTATTTTTGCTATATCTTCTGTCAGAACTCGAATATTGATTGAATTGTTCTGCCAAACTAGAAGTAACGGCGTTCATATCTCTTGATATTTGCTATCGAAATTCAGGACATTTACGGCAGATATTTACGATATTAGCAATCGAAGATCAAACAGGTGGTTTAGAAAAGCCTCTCTCATGGGATCATTACCACAAGAGTTTACGATGAAATGTCTTTCTCCGTCAATTTTGTCATTAAAGTACTCTAATCGTTCATCATTGTAATCACAGCAACAGTCAGTTCAGGGCCTAATGACTACTCTCAAAACTATGTGATTTAGCCCTGTTTTTTAGTGAAGAAAACCTGACTGCAGAGGGGCGCTAGTACACTAATATGTCACAAAACGTGCTTTCAGTTATTGCTAACTCTAATGGCAAGTCACTTCAAGCAGAAGCGCTATGGCTGCTCTACAGGAATACTCACGGTTTAGAGCGTATTTGCTCTTGATTCTTATACGAACTTACTCCTAAATCATATCATGAAGAGTAGTTTTTAAAGTGCTAAATATAATAATACATTATGCTATATTAGGCAGAATGGTGTTCACAGGCCCTCGTAACTAATAGTAAAACTGGAACTGGTTAAAAAAATGTGTATCAATTTATTATGAAAAGAAAGCAAGTATCCATTAAGAAAATTTATACAGAGACTTAATATAATTTTAAGCAGAACAATATCAAACATTCTATGTTTACTTACAGCTTAAATTGTTACAGTTCAAGTTCGATCTATTTGCTTGAAAGCAAAACATATTATTCGTGTTTAAATTTTTTAAAATTACCTGTAAAACAAAAGAATCGAAAAAATATATCATGCTAGCAATAACTTGAAGCAATACAACAACCTAATTCTTCACTTCATCCCATTTGGTCATGGTTTCTAACGTATGACAGGTAGCGAAAAAACTGGTGTCGGCAGACGACGCGAGGGTGTAAGACATTAGGACAGTTAACGTTAGTGTCCTTATACCCCGATAGGCCCTGCGTGTGGGACAGCTCTCTCTTTCCTTGGCGCACAGTTTCCAACCTGGGTTATGGATGACTAACATGACTAGTGCACTAAGACCTTAGATTAAAGCTGAGAAGTAATTCACTAAGCAGTTAAGTCCTCCCTCCATTATGGGCACATGTACACAATACCCCAAACGACCCGTCGCTGACCTCTGGAGCGCACAGCAGAACAAAACATTTTTTATGTTCTTCTTTGCAAGCTAGAGCATCGCTTCTGCCCTGAAACCCACAGATGAAATGTCATGTGTACAGGTACAGAAAAAAATAAAGGGGAAAGGACCTGTTATATTGAATGTTATCGACAATATTGAGTGCGAAAAGTAACTACAGCAGTTCCAAAGTTTCTGTGTACGAGCAGCGGCTGGTGGTCTTAGGTCTAATATCTGTATTTCGCTGAATTGTACAATAAACATATACGGTATTGCATTGCGATCCTAAGAAAGTGGCAGCACATATACTAGTAATAATGTGCAGATATCATTAATAAGGGTGGAAAATGACTACAGTGTACCTGCCGTTCTCAGATGATATATAATTGAAACAAATCGTTCGTTCATCGAGCAGAAAAAATCATAACATATAAAAATGGGCTGGTGAGTAGATTTGTACGCAAACACGATCGCTCACGTGCCTCACTTGTTACTCGAACTGTTCGTTATTCTACAGCCTCCAAGAACGGATAATTCACTTAAGGACGTACGACAACAAATGGAACTTTGAGATCCATCAGGTGCCTCTCAGGCCTCTGTTCATTGGCGACTCTGTGACCGAAAAATCTAAAATACCTAAAACGAATCTCATGACGCAATGATTAAAAGTTGCCAAAATAAGAGCATGTTAATCAGTCAGTGATGCATGATTGAACTTACCCTTGTCCATACAAATAACACTACTCTGTATATGACAAATGTACATAAGTATGACGCTCTGTGCATGCACTGATCAATATGAAACATTACAATCTCCATCAATCCATCAATGTGTTATTCAAAATGGGGGTAATATTTGTTCGATCGATTGCTCTATGTTCGTTAAATAAACATATGAGATGCTCTCTGTTTAGGTGTTAATTAATTATTGATTCGTTGAATTTGCAACTGTAAGAGGAATATGCAGCTGTATAGATTTCGAGGAATGTATAAATTATAATAACTAAACTATGGTTCCTCTTGCCTACGCATGGCAAGTTCCTCAAATTGTATCACACAGCAGCACTTGTACACGTAGCTCCGCAAGTTTACAATAATTGGTTTTCGGATAGTGTTAATGATCATTTCTGAGTCTCTCAAGGATCCTTCTGTAAGAAGAAGCAGTCGACACGGAACAATCATTGATGTATTGGTGAACTCAAGTCAAAGCATATGAGTAATGTACTCATGCTGGTACGCTGGATATGATTGATAACGCGCATAGTCTCACCAGTGGTACTCATACAACAGTTGGAATATTTTTCATTCGCTTCATAGTCTAATTTCTGACTAATAAAAGAACAGTTGCGCACATTCCTAGTTTGTGTTTAGTGATAGCAGTTACACAACCAATAACCTTTTCGTGGGTACTGCGTGCAGTGGTGGGAGCAGCAGAAAATTCTTTACTTACAAAACTGATTTTCAATGCACGCACAAAAGGATAATTATACCACAAACGGAAACATGTCACAAACATTTGTCTATGTTGTATAGCTAAAATCACTGTGCACTTCAGTACAAGCGATTTGTGATTATCATTAAAAAAATACTTAGAGTATCAATTCCTTTAGCTTCAAATTTCTACCGAAGCTATTTGCGAAAATAATTCTTGGTAAAATTTAAACTTTCGCTTGTATAATAAAAATGATTTAGTGATTTAGTTTTCTTTCATAAAAATCATTTTGCAGGATATGTTGCCCAGCAAGCACCTCGTTAGCTTCACTTTATCCGTATAATTCGCGGTCCTTCTAAATTAGCATGTTATTGTTCTCCGCATCTGATGGGGCCGTCAGCGGCGCCAGGAGTCAACGCATTGCGCTTGATCTGCTTAGCATGGAATTTTTCTCTCCTGGACAGTATCATTTTTTTTGTGTCCTGATTTGCTTTGCGAAAGAATTTCTCTCTTTGACAAGTGACAAGGTTCATTATTGTTTCGCTGTACATTAAGAAAGAAATTTTCTTTTCGAGCAGCATATATTTTTTTCTCAATTAGCTTTATGATTGAAATTTTCTTTTTGAACAGTCATTTTTGTTTATCTGTTAAAAGAGGGAAATCTTTCTCTGGACAGCGTCCGTTTTTGGTTTTGATTTACTAAACTATCAAAATGTTTTATTTTAAAAGCGTAATTTCATGTTATGAGCTGTATAAAATAATGCGATTCTTTTTCTGAACAGCGTCATTTCCAGTTCTGACCATCTTCAACTCGAAAAATTTAATTGATTTTGGACAGTGTTCTTGTTTACGTACAAACTCTCACTTTCCACTGAAGGCGTAGAGCTGCACACCTTCACGATGTTCTGTTTACCCCCCACAACATATTTGCATTTATATACAAGGCTCTCAGTGCGGGTATCTCCCACACTATGTTAAAATAATAGCTCAAAACTAGAATTATGGTTTAATCAACTATTCTCTTGAACTTCAATGACTCGTTAGCTGAAAAACTAAGTTAGTAACCCACTGTCACCTTCTAAAATTCACTGAATATGTTTGATGAGCCTCCCTAAAAGGCATTCTTTATAATTCACTCATACGCTTATTACATATTTTTGTTCCCAAATTTCAATTTGAAATTTTGCTCATTACGTTCGGCCAAAGATATGCATTTTTTGCATCAGCATTTTTGACAATGTTCATATTCGATCTGGGGTATTGTCCAGGATTTGGATGAGGCACAAAGGGAGTCCAATAGTCGTACAGTACATTGAAACTGCCGATGACGTAGAGTGGCCTATCGTTGTTACCTCGGTGGTATTAGCTCTTTTTATCTCTCAATATTTCCCCCATAAGAAACCTAAATTGATATCGTTTGTTCTTTAAAGGCGTGTGGTTCTGAAAAATATCCAATTTTCTAGCATTTGAGCAGATTTAGAATTGCTAGATGCTGTTTAAAGGGATCTGAGCCCCTTTAAAGTCAAGCCTATGATTGCTTACCGTAAAGAAATAGATTCCGCTTACATACAAGGCTCTCAGTTCGGGTATCTCCCACACTATCTTAAAATAGTAGCTCAAAACTAGAATTATGGCTAGCATGCTCATGCAGAGTCATATCTAGCGTACTCCTGTGAAGCTACGGCTAGCATTCTCATGCAGAGTCATATCTAGCGTACTTCTGTGAAGCTACGGCTAGCATGCTCATGCAGAGTCATATCTAGCGTACTCCTGTGAAGCTACGGCTAGCATGCTCATGCGGAGTCATATCTAGCGTACTCCTGTGAAGCTACGGCTAGCATGCTCATGCAGAGTCATATCTAGCGTACTCCTGTGAAGCTACGGCTAGCATGCTCATGCAGAGTCATATCTAGCGTACTCCTGTGAAGCTACGGCTTCGTCTTCTAATACGCTCGTCAACGTGACTAAGGATGCTTAATTTTCATGATTACAGTGATATGAATGTGTCGTCTTCTTTAAACTATACTAAATCAGAAGAGTTAGCAGCATTCAGTCCAATGCACAGCGCCATGTAAGGGCAACCAGTATGATCGGTGCATGAAAACTTCACCATATTGTTAATTTTTGTACATAACATTAACCTGCTAACATAATATAATCTCAATTGAATAGAAAAAATACAGCTCATGCTAAGTTAACGTAGCCTATTCTCACCTAATGTAACATAACTGGTGCTAATTCTAGATATAATATTTTTTGTCTTTTTCTCTAACCAAAATTGGCTGCTATAGCCCTACGCTTACTTTTTTATTTGACATTTTTGGAAAGAAATTAAATATAAGACCTTTTAAATCATTGATAAGGTAACACTTGTTGTTAAGGATTCATAACAATATAACTTTTATCGTATTTCATATTTGATACTTACAATTCGTTGGAATGAAATTGTCAGCAAAGTATGATTGTGCACAATGAAAGTTACTAGTCGCGAAGTTTCCCGGGAAAGCAAAACTTTCTAGCTATATAGACGTGAAGAATAATGATTGGTACATGTTTTTGATGATGACCCAATCAGAGGTTTTGACTGTAGTTTACTAAGCTTATCGAAACTCCGTTTGCCATTCATTAGTCATGACTCTAGCTATGACTTTTAGGCCACACTACGTGACAGTTCCAGTGTATACGTCAGGCATATTCGGCAACGCGCTAACTTGCTCCGTTTCATCATCCTTAGGGTATTGCTGTTTCTCTGCCTCATCCTCATTGTCTTGTTGCTATTTTATTGCTAGTGCATGGCCTGAGTCGATGGAAACACACACAAAAGCAGAAGAAATTCATTTCTGCCAAGTGTGTCGTAAAGTCACTCTCCATATCAAGTTTTCTATGGCTCGAAGCTCGTCTAGGCGAAGAGACTTAAAGTATGTACGGCAAAGATATGCATTTACTGTATGTCTATAATACACCACTCACTGTACATTGTCTTGTCACTGCTCTTGTCGCTGTAAGATTGAACATTTGCGTTACAATATATTGGGCATCAAGAAGCAATCTCGCTTTCCAGACGCTCATTCGTTGCTGCGCAGATATGAAAAATGACGTGCTGTATTATAGAAACATTTTGGGACTTTTAACTAAGCAAATAACCACAGAATATCACGTCTGTCTACTGTAGGACGGCAGTTATTGTCATAATTCCCTTGTATTTCCGGTGAAAGAATTCCATGTCAAGGTCATGCGCAAAGTCTTGCGTTGTACTAAAGAAGGAACCGCCTGTAAGCAAATCTCGGTGAAAATATTGATACAATTGTAGTTGCAGTAATGAACGCTGTCTGTTCTACAGGATGGAAGCATCATAATAAATATTGTAATCTCAAGGACATCAAGCGGCTGATGCTATTGTAAAGTGATGAATACAAATTTTTCTGAAGGTTTTCCGCGATTTATTCTTGTTGAAGATTGAAATATGAGAAGCGTTTCATTGTTCTTCAGTAGAGCTGTTCTCATATAGGTAGGTATACTGTACGTTATTGACGCTCAGCATTCGACTACATTTAAAGAATTCTACGAAAACTTATAAATCTGTTTGTGCTTCTGTGAGTTTAAGGTTTCTTGTTTCACTTCACGCGCTATCTCAAGCATGAGTTTAGGATCTCGTACAGATTAACGAAATTTAGTACCATGAGGAAGACGCTGTGGAACTATAAGAAACTTAGAATGTTCATCCACTTTTTGTAGCAAATCATCTAACAGAAAGCTTCAAGAACGTCTTGAGTTGCCTGATAATATTTATCTGTGAAAAGTTACCTCTTAAAATGAGGTGCAATAGGACAGCATGGTAAACCAGTGCATATTAGCAGCAAATAGGTATGTTTATAGCTGGCTTCAAGGTAAAGCTGAGCTGTCTTCTGCCTAGTTTTACTGCTCCAAAAGGCAAATATAAGCATGCCAAAGTATTTGGAATTCATCAGAGAAGGGTTCATTTTGTGGCACTGATAGTGAAAAGTTTTCTATGAGTCAAATTTAGATTCTGAAAAGGTTTTGGTGAACACGAAATACCATTTCGGATATGACAATCTCTCCGTCCCGAATTTTACTGAGGAGTTCAACACGTGCTTGATCTCGCCCATGACGAAAGCCATAGCCCTAGGAGATATGCATAGTATTGCTGCAAGGTCGTGGAATATAAATTACGACGAGGCGGAGCTGAGCATAGTAATTAATCACCGAACTCGCCTCTCTAATGGAATTGCTCTTGAACCCTCCATGGCCGAGACTTTGCAGACGGCACTCATTGTTCCTGTGCCGTGATGAAGCGAGCGGGCGATCACTTTCTCCAATAAAAAACAGTCCGTCGTGTGCACAACATCGGCGGCGCCAAAATGAAAAATATCAAAAACATATAATCCGAAACTCCCACATCTGTACCAAACATTGCTTTAAAGAACTCCAGTTCTGAAGCCAACATTGATTAGAATAGTTTTACGAGGTAAGCTAAGCTTTCACTTGATCAGGAAATTGCTTAGAGATTAGCGTTTGGATTTCGACTCAAAATAGCGATGCTTCTAAATTTGTGGTGAGAGTAAATGTTACGGCGTAAACGAAATCTCTAAGTGTCAGCATGTATATATAATTAATTGATTGATTGACAAGAGACATATTTCAAATTGCATAATTGATTGGTTAGTGTGTATATACATTAAATATGAAATAAACTGACATGACAGGTTATACATGACGCCATAATATTTTGGGAGGCGAGCCACCCCCCACAAGGTTATAAA
>LQNS02278140.1:10568994-10605355 GCA_001587735.2 Parhyale hawaiensis | reverse complement strand
TTTCATTCTTTTGTTTTCTCCACCCGCTGGGCTGGTTGCGTGGGGGTTTGTTAACCTCATGGAGTTTCTCCGTTCCTACGTCGCCAGCCTGGTGTGATTTAATAATAATAATAATTCATTATTTCAATTTTGAAATTTTAGACTAAAAATAATGAGCCACGATTGGCTAAGATTTGCAATAAAATAAGAGGATTAAATTCATGGATGGTATTACCAGGTGCTCATCCTTTAATAATATAGATTTCGTGCCAAATCAGAAACATTTTTCCATTTCATGGAGACCATCATTGTACTTGCTGACAGCTCGTTCTGCTGTGACCCTAAATACCTCCAGTATGTAAACACCGCCCCAGCATTGTTCTCACGCTCGTGTTTTAAGTTATAAAGAAAAGAACTGCCTTTCTCTTCCCTGAATAACTTTGTTACCGCTCAGCTTTCCGTCTGCGCTTGCGGACCCTTCCAGACTTTTCGAGGTCTTCGAGTCGGTGTCAGTTCTTGATCATAAATTCTATCCACAACCGAACTTTTTGTTCGTATTTTAAAGGCAAACAGCGGCGTCTCGCTGCCGCATATTGGCTGTCTTGCCCTCACTTGCTCAGCGCGCTTAGTTTCTCCGTGCTGAAGTGAGCCGTAAAATGGCACAAAGGATTTCAGGGCAATGCTGTTGTAAAGAGAACTTCTTTTGCCAGAACAAATCCTTCGGACACGATAAAAGCCAAGTTTTACGTAGATATAAGGTACAAAAATTTGTAAATATCTGACTCATCAATTGAATACGTTTACTTTTTTCAAATTTGGGTTAAATTTTCAGCTTATCAGGTTCAAAATAAACGCCTGAAACTCAATCCAAAGTAGTAATTTGTTTGATTACGAATGGAGTTCTGGACAAATTATAATTGATCGAACTAAATTTTCTTCATTGGTGTGCATTTACGACACTCCTGTAGTGGGGGGGGGGGCGGAGCGTTGGCCGCGCGGCGTCACATGTAATTTCGGGGCGCCGCCGCACGTTACATATAATGAGAGGACGTGCAGCTTTCACGTCATTCAGTTGTAGTATTGTCCAGAGGCAGCCTCGATACTGACTGTCACATTGTAGTCGATGTGACGAACGAACTGACCGTCCATTCATAAGTTGAGCTTGTGATTGAATGGCTTGGTTCCTGGACAAGCAACCTTAATTCCGTGTACCTTTTCCTGCCTGTGCCTGCCCCTGTCTGCCTGTGCCTATGGGCCCGCCTGTACTTTATTCTGCCGTCACCCTACTCTGCTACTACCCTATTCTGTTAGTACCATAATCTGCCAGTACCCTATTCCGCCTTCACTCTATTCTGCCTTCACCCTATTCTGCTTGTAACCTATTCTGCCATCACCCTAGTCTGCTTTCACCCTATTCTGCCTTCACACTATTCTGCCAGTATCGTATTCTGCCTTCGCTCTATTCTACGTGTGTCCTATTCTGTCATCACCCTATTTTGCCTTCACTCTATTCTGCAATCACCCTATTCTGCTTTCACCCTACTCTGCTTCTACCCTATTCTGTTTTCACACTATTCTGCCAGTATCCTATTCTGCCTTCACTCTAATCTGCGTGTGCCCTATTCTGTCATCACCCTATTTTGCCTTCACTCTATTCTGCATGGACCCTATTCTGGCATCACCCTATTCTGCTTTCACCCTATTCTGCTTTCACCCTACTCTGCTTCTACCCTGTTCTGCCTTGACACTATTCTGCCAGTATCTTATTCTGCCTTCACTCTATTCTGCGTGTGCCCTATTCTGTCATCACCCTATCTTGCCTTCAATCTATTCGGCTTGTACCCTATTCTGCCATATCTTTAATCAGTCTGTGCAATATTCTGCCTTCACCCTATTCTGCTTGTACAATAAACTACCTTTAACCTATTCTACCAGTACCCTATTCTTCTTACACCCTATTCTGCCTTCACCAATTCTACCTTCACTCTACTTTGCTTGTACCCTATTCTGCGTTCACCCTATTCTGCTTGTACCCTATTCTACCTTCACCCTATCCTGCTTGTACTCTATTTTGCCCTTACCCTATTCTTCCACTTCCCTATTCTGCTTTCTATTCTGTTTGTAACCTATGTTGGCTCTATCCTATTCTGCTTGTACCCTATTTTGACTTCACACTATTCTGTCATCACCCTATTCTGCCTTTACAATATTCTGCTTGCACCCTATTCTGCCTACATCCTATTTTCTCAGTACCCTATTCTGACTTCGTCCTAGTCTACCCGTACCCTATTCTGCCAGTACCATATTCTGCCTTCGCCCTAGTCTTCCTGTACCTTATGCTGCCTTCGCCCTAGTCTGCCTGTACCCTATTCTGCTAGTACCCTATTCTGCCTTCGCTCAAGTCTGCCAGTACCCTATTCTGCTAGTACCCTATTCTGCCTTCGCCCAAGTCTGCCAGTACCCTATTCTACCATCACCTTATTTTGCCTCTGTCCTCTTCGATCTGCCTGCCCGCAGGTCGTAGGTGCCGCAGCTCTTCAGCTACAAAATAAGCTTCTATTTTTTAAGCTCTACATGCAGTATGTCAAGTGTGCGAACAATATTCCTAACAACAAAGTCAACTAACGAAGTTTGTGTTTACTCAACAGGAACTGCGCGCTTCTCAAGTCTCAAAAGTAATTACCCTTTCTTGACACTTCAGTTTGTAGTGTTTTGGCAAAAGGGGAATGTACAGAAAAGATGAAAAAACACAGAAGCGGCGATTGTAAACTTTGCTTAAAAATATAATAGTTTTGGGACACACGGTAGCTTTGAGCGAAGTCGCTTCTGCTTGAATTTAAATAAGTTATCGTTCGTTGATTTTCACTTTTTATACTGGTCAACTTTCACAAAAATATTGAAGAAAAAAAAGTACATCATTGTGAGTTCTAAAGTAAGTAATACAGAACAATTTTTATTATTTTTTAACTTGATAAATAAAACTTAAAATATGTATTACAATCATGTTAAATCGATTATTTTAGGTGATGAAATTCTTGGTCGATATGTGATTGAAATATCAACCTTTATGTTGAATGCTTGATGACGTCTTTTCGGGGTGAGAAGTACAGCAAAGTATAGAAAATTACGCTGAGAATGTGATTCATGCAAAACTTTAATGTTTATAGGAATTCGACATGGTCCAAAGAAATTGAAAGACGCAAAAGAAGTCTTAGATAGGCGAAAATGTTGAAAGGAGTTCAGTGGCTGTTACTCTCCATTGTGAGGTATGTCACAGTTTGACGAACAACCGGCCAGGATAATTGCAGTTCTTTCATACCTTGTAGAGGAGTTCTTATACATACTACAGTATAGTAATATTATCAATTCCCAGTTTACCACAGCATAGTAAGTTCTGCAGGCTTCCTCCACTCCATGAAATAATTACTTCCGCCAAGGAGATTATGTTTTCGTCTAGTTTGTGTGTCTGTCTGTCTCTTATTCTGTCTGTCACCAAGATAACTCAAAATTTATGGACGGATTTTGATGAAACTTACATGGGTTGTTAGGTATGTTAGGATGAACAGATGGTTAACTTTTGGTGAAAATCTGTCAATTTGTTTGTCACTTTGTCTGCCTATTTTTTGTTAGTGCCCTAACATAAAAAGTAATGGACGGATTTTCATGAAATATACAAGTTGTTGGGTTTATTACAGAGAGTAATTGATCAAATTTTTGTGATGATATGTTGGTTCGTTCGTTTGTCGCTGTTTTTGATTTTATGTTTGTTAGCGCAATAACTAAAAAATACCGATGGATCTTTATTAAATTTTAAGGAATTGTTAGTAGTTGTAACAGATGCAATTGATTAAATTTTGGTAATGATCGGATGGTCCGCTTGTGTGTTTGACTTATGTTTGTTAAAATGTTTGAAAGCAGCATAATTCAAAGAAGCTATGAACGGATCTCCAAGAAAATTGCAGACACTGTTAACCCTTTCGATCCTGACGGGACGTACACGTACCGCATCAAAATTTTCATTATTAAAACCGGTGTTTTGAGTTTCTTGCTCTGAAAATTTGAACAACATACTTAACAACCCGTCTGAAGTCAGTGATAGTATTTTCTTGATGACTGAACTACACTGTAAGTGAGCTCAAGTGACTACAATGATGGTGTCTTCAAGGAGCTTCTTCTAGAACCTCATAAAAGAGCAAAAGTTTCCGTAGCGAAAGGGTTAATACTATCAAACGGCAAAAGTAATCAGACTTTGATGTTGATACAAAGAAAATCATGGTTTCAGAGCCGATTTGAAATTTTCGTTACCACTGCCCTGCTTGGTATGCACTCTCAGAGTGCACTAGTTGCAAATATATTGGTAATGAACGCTGCAGCGTCCAAGTCTTAGCCATGGCTACAACTAACCAGTGACGGAGACCACAGGTGTAGAACGAAGTAGAACGAGAACCAAAGATCTACACCACACGCAGAAAAATCTTTGTGGTGATAAGTTTAGCTATATCCAGCTTTTCAGTAGTAAACCAGCGTCCTGTTTAGATTTACCTCTTTCAAGTATATATGAACTTAGCGTAGTACAGATTCCTCCGTAGGTGATAGTTAAAAAAATCAAAGTCGAACAGCAGAAAGTGAATGGTATACTCAAAGGAAAAGCGTCTTCTCCTTGTTGTGTAAGTTTAGCCATTTAACTTGTTAAACGGAGATAACTCATCAGGTGTTTCTGAAAATTACTTAGTACTTCCCAAGAGATAAATACCTCGGGTAATCGCACAGCCTGACAGCCAGCATTGCTGCCATTATTCCATTATTGTCTTGTTAAATTGTGTTACACTGCACTTGCAGCTGACAATTAGTATTAGTTGCTTATGAGCGAGGCGCGTCTTTAATTAAATTATTATTTGAAACTCACCTTCAATTGCTGGTAACTTTACAGCGGCTGCTCTGTTCTCGCTGTTCTCATACATTCTGCTTTTTGTACACGACTTGCTTGTATTGCCTGCCGGTATCATGAACGCTGATCTATTACCTCACGGACTCCCTGTTTGTCTTAACATGCTGTGTATAAGCCTGCCATTTACTTTTCTTCCCATAGTCATTTAAATCACAGTGCATCAGGTAGCTGGCGAACTAAAGCGTCAAATAGTACAAGCATGGTTTAGTAAACGAAGCTTCTGTCAACTGTCACGTTTTCGCAGTAAGGACTACTAGCCTGCTTGATAACTCAATAGGAATATATCAATTCATCAAGTTTGCACAGTTGGCCAGTTTACAATAATTCACCAAATACTTTCTAGCTACAGAATTTGTAAATTAGTCCAGAATGAGTACGGTACAGTTAATTTCCATCATTACAAACGTTGTTAGATGATATCAGCCAGCGTGTCTACGGAAGACCCAGCACAGCACTGTCCTGTATATCAGTTCAGTTCAAGACCTTTCAGTAATATCTGATATCTCGTCCTTGACAAAAGCCATGCAGCTACAGCGCCGGAGGTTCGAATACCTCGTACTGCTGACAATCTAAGACGAGCAACTGATGAGCTGTCCAGGAAACTCCAAGGATCTCTGCTGGCCTGCTGCACAGAATATGTCGGCCATTATAGCACATGCTCCTCAAAGCTCAATATAGATGCCGTGATAACGCGGTTTACCATTGCTTGCAGTATTGATTCATTTATTCAATAGGATATTCAAACCTGCTGCTGCAACTCATAAAGAGGTTGTTGTGATAATGTGTCCATTGGTAATTTGATATCTTTACTGTAGAAATCTCGTGCAATGCGTTGCCACGGTGCTGGGATTATTCAGCGATGTGAATACAAGATTCACTGCCGCTGAGTTTACCTATGTAAAGATTTATACTGCTTTAAATAACGGATTCTCAGTATTACGCAGATAGTGTTATAGAGGGCTGATACTTCCGTGATCATTGTGCAGAAAACGATTCTACGCGGACCCTTGAAGGAATACTTGACAAATGCTGGAATTGCTGGTAGAGCAAGTCAGTGGTCTTTACTGACACCTAAGGAGCTTCAAAGTGTCAACGGAGATACTTACCATATATCTGATACATTAGCGGCTAGAATCCTACACATTATGGAGGATTGAACTGCTGTAGATCTAATTACATCAACTAATGAATTTCTCACAAATTCGTTTATTTAGGTAATGAGCTTTGCAATAATTCACTTTCCCAATTTCTCCGACTAGAAACTGCCAACATACGAGTATTAAAAATAGGTAATTTCAGTTGATAAAAGTTGCCCCTTTTTCGTAATCCATCGGAATGACAATCCTACAAACGATTTGTGATATTTTCTATCAGAATTTATCTTTTTTTTAGATACAGCTGCGCTTGACAGGTAGGAAATTCTCAGTACAGTATTTTTCAAATTTCGCTGCGCCCGGTTGGTTTGATCCCATGACCCCATGTGGAAACGTGTTTGTGCCTGGTACCAGGGCTCCTCGTTTGTAACAATAAATTGCATGCTCCGTCTGCCTATGATGTTTGCTATGGCCGAGGAAGCTTGAACTAACATCTATTCTTACAGTTCTTACGGTCTCTACCATTACGAGACTTTGTTTGACATAGGTAGTCCTAACAAGGATGCGCCCCCGCACACCCGTCCTTCACATCTCACACACGCATTTCGTGTGCCCCCACCCGTACTTCCCATCTCACACATGCATTTCGTGTGCCCACACCCGTACTTCACATCTCACACACGCATTTCGTGTGCTCACACCCGTACTTCACATCTCACACACGCATTTCGTGTGCTCACACCCGTACTTCACATCTCACACACACGCAGTTCGTGTACCCACACCCGCAGTTTGTCTGCTGACACCAGCACTCGGCCGTCGCACACAACCACACTGCACGGGTTGCGCAGGAGCCACACAAACACCCAGAGCTCTCATTTGGCCGCGTAGAGCGTTGCGTGTTACGGTCTTCGCGTCATTGCGGCCCAGTCTTCAAGTTGCAAAGCTCCAGCTTGCCGCCGTAAACTAGGCATTACTTTACCTCCTTGGTGTATAAAACACGCACCTTAGCTCTTACTTCCTACTTTATTGAATATCCTTAACTGTAGAGAGCGTAGTTCTCTCTTTGCACGAAGTTTCAAAGTATTGTGTTTCTATAAAAAAGTAATATTTGATTCGATATTTTAACATTAGATCTAACGCAAATTGGTCCTGAAACCAGGATTCCCTTTAATCATCATCAAAATTTGATTATTTGTACCGCTTGAGATTAAGAACAGTTGCTGTAATAATTTGAAGATCCGTCCATAGTCAAACGCACAAACGGAAGAACCAATCACCCCTAAAATTTGGTCATCCGTGCCTCCTAGCATTTCTAACAATTCATACAAATTACATGGCTATCAGGCTATCAATTTACGAGTTATGTATATTCTGAGAAACATTTTTACAAACATGAGTCAAACACACAATTAGACGGCCCAATAATCAGTAAAATTTGCTGTTTGTATTTTTAACATTTTAGCTATTCCTGCAAATTTTATAAAGATCCGTATACATCTGTTTGAGTTGTGTAGCATAAAACATTCTGGCAACTTTAGTCAAATACACAAACAGACGAACCGATCATCACCAAAATGTGCTCAGCTATATCTTTCAATATTTCTATCAACTCTTGTATATTCATAAAGATCAATTCACAACTTTTCGAGTTATAAGGCTAAAAAACTTAAGATCGAACATGAAGACAAATAAGAGGACGAACAAATCATCAGAAGTTTTTTGCCATTTGCTCTTCGTAATATACCAAATAATTCGTTCAAATTTCATGAAAATCCGTCTATAACTTTTTGAGTTATGGTACCATGGAAAATGAGACAGACAAGCAAACAAACTAATTGGTTGAACGAAATTTCACCAAAAGTTAATCATCTGTTCTTCCTTACATGCCCAAGAATCCCTGTAGATTTTGCAAATATCCGTCAATAACGTTTTGAGTGGCATTGATGACAGAAAAAGAGTTAGACATATATACAAACAGACGGACAAACTATGCAAACACATAACCTCCTTGGCGGCAGTTATTATCATCCTTGCCATTACCTTGATGATACTTCGGACGAAGTCCAGATGGTGTTATGCACGCCACCCATCTTGTGCAGAGGTGATGCTGCAGTCCGTGACCAGCGGGATGGCTAAAAGCGAGTTATCTCCACAGTGCATGTAGCCGCTTACAGAAGGTTCATCTGGCACTTTCAGTAAGTATGCGTCCAGTCAGTTTTTAAATTTTGCAGTCTCTGTACCGGTGACATTTCAAATGTGACGTGACATTTTGTTGAATCATCTCCCCCCCCCCCCGGACCTCGAAACTATTAGAATACTTTGTTGGTATTGCATCACCACCATTTTTTAGTCCATCATTTTGCTTCCCACTTATAAAATTACTTTTCCTTGGTTTAGTCAAGCTGATTTCTGTGAGCAAACCCTCTTAGACTATGCTGATGAGGCCTAGTAGCAGTAGACTAAAGGTTCTGACATTGACTCTTAGGGCCGCAGGTTCAAACCTCCCGATCAGGTATGCAAGTTCTTCGCGGCGCTTGACGTGATCAGTTAGCGTCCAGTCTGCGTAAGGCTGTGGGTTTACTGAATTTTCCCAGCAATGGGGAGCATCGGGGGCGCATATTGTTGCATGGAGCCTTCCGCTACTGGCGCCATAGCTCCTGACTATCTGTGGTCGTCTGCAGCAGTATACTCCTCTGGGGCCAGCTGGCCTATATCTGCAGCACGAACCAGTGTGGGTGTCGCAGTTGGGAGTACGGTCAAGTTGACTTTACGTTTTAGTAAAACAAGTTTATGCTACTTTTTTATTATGCGTGTGAACGATGTTTTTAAAATTCTCTGTGCATATTCTGTGTAATGTAGTTAACTGTATCTGTGATATTGTAGGATTGTTTGATTATGCTTATGTTCGTTATGTTTGCAGTCTATGTTTTTATTATTAATAAAACTTCACGCTTGAGCTCCCACGGACAGGTAATACAACCCAAATGAAGCACCTTGCAACACCGGGAAGTTCAAAACGCTACTAAAGGAAATCCAGCAAAAAACCATTAACAGCTGACTTAAACACCTGCAGGCCAATACGACAAAAAGCCTATGCCGGCAACAAATTCCAAACCTTAGCCGACCAGGTCACGAAGCACCTACCGAACTGATTAGTTCGACATCGGACATCCTCCAAAGTGAAAGAGTGCACTCCGCACGCAGCACGAGTCTCTCTCCCAAAGACCTTGAGGGCAGGGAGAGAAGAATACAACCAATGCCTCTCATTATTGTACAGCTTATAAAACATACATAGCTCTGCTACGCTTCACCTGTGGGACAGGTTCACCAGATCATTAGCAGCGCACAGCCTGCTGGCTGAACTAACAAGTCGGTCCAACAGACGCAAGTGAGTGTCAGCAGCTGAAGCCCAGAACGGTGAGCAATACTCTAACACAGGCAACAAAAAAGCATAAAAACATCTACGGACAGCCTGACTGTCACCAAACACAGTATTCACACTACGCAGAAGCCCAATCTTCGTGGAAGCTTTATGTGTACCAAGAAACTACAAACTTCTATGAATAACAAATGCATCTGTTGCCATGTAGTACATTCTTCTAGTTAACACCAAAACTTTTATTTAGCTCAATATTTTACGTAAATCGACTTCTCATTACGAGCATATGAAATTGCATGTTATTGTAAACTACCCTGATTTGATTTATATTTAATAAACGCGCCTTGGCATGAATTATGATGAAAATATTGGTTCTACGACACAGCCCAACCAATCGTATTGATTCTGGGAAATGTAACAAGCACAAGTGTATTTTAAGTGACTGCCTGTGAGAAACACAGAGCATTCATTACGGCAACTATGCTTACTTCATTGTTTTTAGTGAACTACCCAACGACTCATGGGCGATGGGAATTTTTCCCCACAAACTAAAAAGATAGAACGACAATTGCAATTCAAGAGGGCTACGACTGTGGAAAGTGTCACCAGCTAACAAATTAACTAAAATGTGTCGAAAGACAAAATTCTTTAGTAGAAATTTATCTGGAAGAGTGCATCCAGCCCGCGATTCTGACGGCCAAATTACCTGTTATTTGCGGTAAGTTCCCAAGCGACAACAGGCCGATTTAGGGAGGCGTAGAGCTGTCCTGAGGCTGCTGCGGCTGGCGCATCAACAGATCGCTCGCCGGCCAGTCGCACTGGTGCCGCCGCAGGGAATTACATGCACTGCCCATTGTAGCCTTCGACGCCCACTCGCTCGCCTGTTTGGCTGTCAGTCTGAACGCGTGTGCGCAGCCTGCCGCAGCCTCGGCCTGCATCCCCAATGCAAGCCTCGGGTGTGCGCAGAATGAGGCTGACTGACAGCGAGTTGTCTCGTGGGGCCAAGAGGGAAACGCTTGCACGTGAGACAAAGCGCCGTATTTTCCAGAAGGATTCCTGTATACAAGTGGCAAGAATGGATGAAATCTATAGCGCAAAGCATTACGCTATAACTTGTTGCGCGTAAAAAATCATGAAATTCATTGGACTTATTTTTATTTTAGGCAATTACCTAATGTTTGACTGTTTCATCAACAGTTAGCCATGATGAAATTTTTTCAAGAAGCCACTTTTACACCATTCAAATAGAATTGGCTTCGTGCTCAGTAGAATTTTCTACTGTTAGCAATTTGCACGCGCTTTATGTAAAATCGGAACTTTACCTTCTAATACCATAACTAGTAAAAGTTTGCAGAGCTTAATAGCGTCATAAGCGCTTTCCCGCCCTTGAATTAGCGCTCTGCCATGTTAATCGCATTCTGAGGGACTCTAAAAATTCCCTAATAATTCAAACTTTTTGAGGGAGGGGGGGGGGCAGCGGCCATGGCCTCTATACTCGGCCAGTATCTACCTTTTACCCTAATGAAAAATAACAGGCATTCATCTTATGTTAATAGAGGCGCTCTCGGATGCTAACAGATAATCACATAAATATAGCAGTTGAGATATACATGAGAACAAAGAAAATATTTGAAAGATTACAGTAGTAATAGCATTCCGGTAGCAAAACACCCGGTAAATGGAATAAGATTATTCTAGTCCCATTCTGTAAAGTCTGTTAAAACGACACCGAATTTTCGCTATGTTGCCGCTTCTTCCAGGTTGTGTGGTAGCATCAGCTATCAAAGTTAGTGTTTATCTGCCTCCGCTATTGGCATTGCAATATCTACGCAGGAATTGCTTATAATGTTCACTTGATACTGCCCTGCAGTGAATTGTCATGCAGTATTTTTTTGGGACAAAATTTAATGTTAGTTACCTCAATCTTAACTGATTTTCGGAAGAGGTCCAGGTGTATCACACCACTCGCTGATGAAAGAGTTGTCTTAACTGTACCCTGTAAGCACTGGAAAGCCCAGCAGCCTGTTTATGCACTGTGCTGCAACTAGCTTCCCTTAGTTGAGGGTAGCATCTAACTGGCACAGATGTCGTTCACTGCCAATGCAATATATGTCATTAAAAATAAGCTAACCGAGATACAGTATTTAAATTTTATGTAGATGATAATGTAAGGTAAATTTTCGTAATTACCTCATGACTCCAGCGATCAGTTAGAGATTTCTTAATAGGCAACATAAGCTAAGAAGTTCGGCATTGTTTACAGATGCTGCTGAGCGGAGGCAGACATGGAGATGGTGGACCCCCAGGTCCGCAGGTGTTGCGGCAGCTCCTACCAGTGCTGCTCTTTTGTTGTTGCTGCTGCTGCTGCTGCTTTACCCCTACAGCTGCAGCTTCTCTACAGGTCTGACCAGCTCTTAAACCTAGTTATACCAGGCTGTGTTATTTGCTATTAGGACTCTTTGTCATACTGTCTTCCTAGCTGAAAAAATACTTTGCAGCAAGGAAACATAGATAGATGCAGGTAAGGTTAAGCCGGCGAGAAATCACTAGGTCACAGTACTCCTGTAGAACATAATATCTTACAGGTTTTGTAAAGCCATTCACTGTTCTCACAACTTGCTCTTCGCCGAAGCGGTTCTTACTTGCGCAAGAGATCACACGTCGTTACTGTTGCAGATCTTCATTTTTCTTTGTGGGAACATCGTCGCAATAGTCAGAGAGACTTTAATTAACATATATGAAGTATTTTCTTTCATTTCAAAGCACGCGATGGCTAGCCGCCGTTACAAAATTTGACTGAAGACGGCAAGTTGCAGTCAACAAACATATACCAGTGTGAATGTTAACCCATTCGGAGATGTAGTAATTATTGATTAAGACTAATTTATTATGAAACCGCATTTATAGCACATGTGTACTACGGGGACATTAGTATTGGCTACATGCAATCATGTTAACCCATTTTCGGTGACGATGAAAAAAAAATTTCCGTGTAAGCGGTATTGTTTGGTAAAGAGCTAAGCTGTTTAAACTCTTAATGCTATGTTATGGGAATTTACTTCACTACAGTGACTAAGTTGTGATGGAACTGTACAATTCTTAAAAGCAATTTGTGTTCATTTTCAACTTGTTTACCGTCATCACAACTCTCTAGATTTATCGAAGCTGAATACCACTCTTAGGTGAATTGGTACTGTAACTAGAATAACGAATTTGATTTGGTAATGTAACTAAACATACGCCTCAGGAATCAGTTGGCTTGTGACATTCCCATGCACAGTGTCAGAACTGTCTTCGATTTTGAAGAACAACATAATACAAAATTAAGTTGGCAAAAACTAACTTGTAATGTTTAAATTAAATGCAAATAAGCCCATTGGCATAAGAAGTGCACCCAACTAAAGCAAGAGCACCTGGGTGCTGAACAAGTGATACTTTTTGACTTCTAGTTTGTCCACGTATGTAGAGCATTTGTGATAACATCATCGCTTAAATACTATGCAATTTTAGAGGAATTGAGACTTAACGCCAGTAGAAAGTCGCATTGTGGCAATATGTATTAGAAAAATTGAACTAATATGTTTTAAACCAGGTGACCTGCAAGTGTTTGTGTCTTAATTGCTGGGTACAGCTCCACCTCCTTCCCAGAAGGGTCCCTATTGTAGCTCTCTCCCCGCCCCCCCCCCTAAAAAACTATGAGCTAGTTAAGTTCTCTCTAGCAATTTCACTGTACGAAGCGTTTCCTTGCAAGTACATATCTAGCTATGCAATACGAAATTCATAATTGTCGGCTGCTGTACGGAGTACTCCAAACAACTAAAGCGTATCTCTGCGTGCCAATATGCACAGTAATGTCTTCACAAATTTTCCTACACTTTCTTTACCTGTCGTACCTGCAGTCCATGACTTTTTCATGCATGCCGACTTTATTGGCTGAGATATTTTTGTCGCATAGCGGAGTATGTTTGAAAATTTCGATAAGACGCTTTTGTTGCCCGGAGTAGCAAGGCCGAAGTGCGCCGTTTACTCTTCGGATTGAAATGTTTACCATCGCCTGAGTCTACGCCGCGCTTTAACGCCAGGCCAGAGAAAACCTTTGCGTTATGAGGGTTATTTTAACACCTACCTTACGAGCTGAGCTGACAGACTATGTCAAATTGTTATTCAACTTTGAAATTATATAACCATAAGAAGTTTAGTTTGCCAAAAATTTTCTCATTCGGACAAGCCAGTGGTATCCCAGATGCATCCAGTCAGTTACTTTAGCCGTAGCCAGGCGTTCTGGTCATCTTTATTTCGTACCCGCACTGCATGCAAATTTACTTTAATTTTTTCTAACAATCTTTACTGAGTTTTCCTCTTTCTGCTCTACTATCTTGTGGTTGTGTTCTTCGGTTCTATGTATTTCTTTGCATAGTGCATGTTCTTTCTTTTCTTTTCTGTTTTGAACTGCAGTGTTGCGTGTCGGGAGGCTTGAACTAGCAAAGTAGATGTGAACATTTCAAAGAACAAGTCGTCACTGAATGTTAGATATATTCGTAAGATGATGGCTCTTAAAATATACAATGAAGAAAATAACTCCTAGTGTAACAACTTAATTTTTGTCACAAAATGGCGTCTTTAGCTGAAATTGTTGCCATAGATAGTTTTCATTTTACTGCAATTATTTAATGAAATATCTTAATGCAATAATTGCAGAAAATAAATGGGAACCATTAATGTCAACTACTTTACTGCATTCATGTCATCAATTATATCTATATAAATATACAGGATGCTCAGAAATAATCGTGACAATTTTTAACCCACATTTATGAAATAAATCAATATATACAAATTAAACCGAAATAAACATGTTAACTATTATTCTCGCCCTACATTTATAATTTACTCAATATGCTTTCTTTCTGTATCGCTAATCTGCTGCTGGTGTCTCGAGAACGCTGTGCAGGGTTGCAAATGATGGCTTGGGGAATTTTACACATACCTTCAGGAGTGTTGCCTTCAAAGCCCCCGCACTTTTGTTATGGGAAACTAATATATTGCTCTCCAATATGGACCAAATACTGAAATAAAGGAGATTAAGGAATGGAGATGAAGGAATATTGAATAAAAAAAGAATATTGAGCAAAAAATGTATAAAAGAAAGGTCGTAAGGAATATAATTCTTGAACACTCTGTATATATTTTTTTCAGATCAGAGCTTAGCATTGTGCAGTGACTGCGTATTTAATGCTGGTGTATTTATTCTTATTTTAGCCGCTTCCAAAATAATTATTTCTTTCACTGAATATCATCGATCTAATTTTTTTTTGCTTGTATACTAAACAAAATCTAATATAGTTATAACTGCTTTTTGTTGAACCTCGGTAACCGCGAAACTAAAAAAAAAAAAATCATCTCACGCTCATCATAAGGAGCAAACTTGAGGTTCCAAAAAACACTCTCAACTATTGAATTTTCTACTAGGTGTAGATGTTATTTTTGCATGGGTTGGAGCTTTAAAGTGCAGGAAACGCTTCGCAGCGGACACTCAAGAACACGAAACAGTGGCTGCATTGCCCGGCGGCCGAATTAAGTGCTCTTGATTTATTCACTTGGATTTTTTCGTGCAACGCGCGAACATAAAAGTTCGTTGTTATTCATTTCTCTGTTTTGGCCTCTCTTACGCAACTAACGTGAACAACACAACAACTAGAAGCTAGCTTACTGCACAGTAAGTCTACGGACTTTCTTCCCACATTTCAGTATCTCCTCAATAAATAGTCACGCATCATAACTGTAAAACTCCAGTCACCAAAAACGTGAAGAATACGAGAGAGTGAAGGACAACACGTTTACGAAATATAAAAGAACACATTCATTCTATGTTTATTTTTTCCTTTCTCATTTTTAGTGCATATTGACTGTATGGGTGCAATATTAGGTGTTTTCATTGTATGAAGATTCTTTGATAACACCAGGATCGGATTACAGTACTCGTTATTATGACTTTCAGCTGAAGCAAAATTTGCATTTCACACGAAAAAACTGCTAGTGTAAACTCCTTTGTTTCACGGAAGTTGAAAACGCCCGCAATTTATGAGTACTTCATGAAGCCCTTGAGGGGTAGAGGATTTGTCAGCAGTGTGGATGCCAGTTTTGTTCACAAGATATTATGAAGAGTAACGTTCACAGCAAGGCTGGTTAGGTTACAATGACATCAGTTTAACCTTCTGGATATCAGACTTTCTTCGCCTGCCGACAGTGACTCAGTCCATGTACACTCTCATACAGTGTGACCCAAACAACAGATCAAAACTTTCATTAGGAAGCTTCATCAGCGGAGCCTTTTTTGGGCCCCCCCTGCATTAATCGTCTTTTCTTCATCTTCTATCCGCCCATTTCAACGGAGGGGGGGGGGAACTCTCACACACGCACCTGGTCGTGCTGTAGAGATAAGCGAACTTTACACAAACACAGATCCCTAAATATTCCGTTAAATCTCAATTGTCAGCACTTATTTGAAAAAAAATATACTATCTCGTGTCTCACCAATGTCAATATATACTAGTAGCCCAAAAATAAATAAAAAACATCTCAATAATTCAGACTGTTCATATGAAACATCAGCGACAGCGAAGCGCTGACTTTTGAAAGAATTTCAGATATTACATACAGTAATACGCTCAATGACGCCCTCTATTGGTTAATTCGAAGGTTGACATTTTTTTGCTGAGTATTCTGCCTACATGAACAGATAACTTGGAATGCAGATTGCTCAACTGAAATGGAAGTTGCGAGGCTCAGTCCTTCTGAAAGGGAACATCAAAGTTTAAGTAGGCGAGTACACTGCAAATTCTATAGCAAAATGGGGATGGGCAATGAAGACCGGGCAATACAATTTCCTTGTGATTTTCGATGGCGGGATGGATTAATATTGTATAAAAACTCAATGCATTCCATCTTTGCAGGCGGAGATACTACCGCCAGGGCAGGAAGGTGTGACCCCTCAACTCTACAGCGCCGACACTCTCAGTACAGCCGGAGACTTGAAGCACGTTCTTTCCCGCAATCCATCTTTCAGACAGTAAGCGTACTACTATAAAATATAGAATAGCTGACTCTCCTTCAGACAGTAGTAGTTGGCTGTTCTTCCGACAGTAAGCGTAACACAACAGTGTAGCACCTTGTCATTTACACAGCAGGAGTACTGACTGATACAGTACGAAGGCCTCTCCTCTAGAAAGTGCGCACAAGCTGCTTACAAGAATGCAAGCGTACTGTCTTAGTTCCTTAAACCGTTTGGCCGAGAGATATCTGCATAGGCGTGTTAACTTAATACATACTTCAAACTCATGTAGAAAACAGTATCCAAAATATAAAAAAAAAACAGGCTGCTGTCCCTCTTATATTAGCACTCTTATTACTTAACAATCGTATCATTTGGGAATTAATGGATATTTCTCTTCCTTCACTGCAAATTAATTTTAATTTTACGCCACGTACTCTACACCCAGAAACGAAAATTTCTATTCTAGTCCCCTCCCCCAAAAAAGTTGCAGAGTTACGTCCATGTTCTAGGTGTTATCAACTAGCACGTTGAAGTCAATCCAAGGTAACTCAAAAGGCTTACTTCTGCAGAATATCAAGCAAGAGCAATCGCTCTGCCACCTTAAATCTTGCTGCGCGTGCCAAATCTAATCCTAGGTCCATGTTTGGGATCAAAATTGAATTTTAGAAAGTCTCAAGAGTAACCAATCAAGATGTAACGCCTGAAACTCTGTTCAACTAGGTGAAGTTAGAGCACCTGGCTCAAATTCCCGACTTATTAAGCATTGATTGAAAGCTTAAATTAACCCGATACTGATGGGCCAGTTAACGACACCTTATATCTTACAAGCCCTGGACAGCGCAAGTGTTGCACAGCGGTCGAGATGTAGGAAAATCCAGGCGGAGAAATCTTCAAATTCTGATCTTATACAACAATATCTCCGATATTTCTCCTAAGCCGATGAATATAAACTCTTCTAGGGTTTCAAGCGATGCTATTGCTAAGAGACGCATGATACTGGTCAGTTGGTTTTGGGTTAACAGATGATTTGCATGGCGTTAAAAAAAAGGACAGGTAAGATAACTTATTCGGGCGTTTCGGATTTGTAGCTCTTGCAGCTTGGGTTGTCCGCTTACGTTTGATTTACGAATATTGACCAATTTGCATATTAAATAAAGTACGGCCCGTTTGCAATGGTACTCAAATTTTAAATATGAAATATATATATATATATTCTCCATTATTTTAATGTCAATTGTTCACTGGTAATATATCATCTATAGGTAATGACTAATGAGAGTTCATAGTGTGTAATCCCATCAAGTACTGACTGTTCTGCGATGCAATAAGTAGCGTAGCATAAGTTCTACAACTCCCAACTCAATTTGCAAATTCATCAGTCTCAAAACGGATGCTCGGACTTTACTGTGAATGTCAGCAGTTTAGTTAGGGAGCTTCTTTGCGCGTTTATGAATATACCCAGGAAGCAAAGAAAGAACGGGAGGACTCAATAGTACTAAAATAAAACTTAGCCGTGACCGCACGTAGCCAATTTACATCACATCGACGAGTCGAAGTGTTTGAGTGTGGGACCTCAGGCCTTCGTATGTTTTCTTGAATATGTTACCGTATTTTTTCGATTTATTTCATGCAATCTCCCGCTCATGAGTGGCCAGCTACTTGAGCTGCAAAATACCGTAAAATGTTGTCGCTAAGCAGAGAAAGTTCGAGCAATAGGCTGTTACTGTGGTTTCTCTCGCGTACAGAAGTGGCTAAAGTGGTGCTTATATTTGTTGATAAGAAATTAATATGTCCTGTGAAGAGCACTGTGAACTGAATATGAAGTGTAAATAAGGCTATAATCAAGAAAAAGAAGTTAAATCAGGTCGCCGAAAGGAACCAAATTTAGCGCTAGTGCTGTGAAAGTTTCCACAAGCATACTCTGCTAATTTCTATAGATAATTGCNNNTAATTTATTTATACGCTAGAGATGAATTTCGCAATTTAAGACACTTTTTCTGGTTAAATTAGTTAAAATACTCCTAGGCTGCTCAGTCATAGATTCGTCGATGATAACGTCACTTTTTGGTGCTAATTTCTCGTGAGTCCTCCCGTTAGAGTCTTTGCTTCCTGAGTATACCCATGGTCCATTTGACACTTTTTGCAATCCAAACTTCAAGCAGTCAATTTACACTGCTGGCAGAAGTCTCATTGTATTTCAGTTTATAAATGCTAAATGGCACATTTGTTCTAAGGCCCGCTGCACACAAGAGTCGAAACCGGGGAAGATTTTGCCCTTCGCCGCCGATTACGTTGCTTCTTGCACAGCTACGGATTGATCAGAATTACACTGTACAATTCTTTTTTACTATTGTGAGTAGCTATTACAGTTATTGCACTACGACAATTGCAACTGCACAGTTTCGGATGTCTTTCTTAATTGCTTATTAAATTTAATTTCGCACCGATGCATACTTACTAGCAATGTTGAAACACCTTGCACTGTAATCTTGGTTACAAAGACTTTTCTTCCTAGAACGCGAAACGTTCTCGTGCTTCGACTCTTGGGTGCTGCAGGCATTAGGGAAGACACGGATCATTTCTTCATCCTTAAATAGCAAAAGAAACATAACTTTTCGCTTTTTGAATAACTGAAGAATCATTGGACCAGAAATAACACAGATTTGATCAGCATTCTGGAAATATAACATTGGAATATTTTTTCCTATTGTTGAATAACAATGGAACTGTCAGGTATCATCGACTGCTTCGCCAAAGTCGAATTACGCTAAACCCAGTAGACTTGACTTGTCCTGAATTTCAGAGAAGCGCATTGGCTTCACCACTTAGAATCGTGCTGCAGGCGTAAGAAGACAATTAGGTCTGAAACGTGTGAGAATTCCTATTTACTGAGCCAGATGAGCTTCCGGAAGTCGTGAAGAGTAATTGGCCGAGGGTTAAAGCCTGCAACTCGATTCCACGGGTAGAAGCCCGCGCACCAGGCAGAAGCCGGGCTCTGATGTCGGATTCCCAAGTTTGACTAAGACTCCTGGGTCCAGTCAATTTCTGACTCTGAATTCTGGGTCCAGCCAATTTCTGACTCCGGCTCCTGGGTCCAGCCAATTTCTGACTCTGAATTCTGGGTCCAGCCAATTTCTGACTCCGACTCCTGGGTCCAGCCAATTTCTGACTCTGAATTCTGGGTCCAGCCAATTTCTGACTCCGACTCCTGGGTCCAGCCAATTTCTGACTCAGACTCCTGGGCCCAGCCAATTTGTGACTCCGAATCCTGGGCCCAGCCAATTTCTGACTCAGATTCCTGGCCTCTAAAAGTGTCCCAATCCGGCACAGTAACCAGGTCAGAATTTGTAGACAAGCCTACTGGGCTTAATTTCACAGGTCAATTGCTGATACATACTCTTTATGTTTTGCCGCTATAGGTTGCTGGACGTGCACCGGTGGCTGCTGGGTGGGCTGTACTCCCCCCACGGGGGAGTGGACCGGTTCACGGACAGCCCCACGGCCAGTGAAGGGTCGCTTTTGGGCAAGCGCCAGAGCTTCAACGCTTGGGCAGGTGAGCGCAGCATAGACATTAGATAAATATATAATTTATTTCAAGAATATTTATAGCCTGATGAACAGACGGAATTAGATTCATCACACAGCAGTCGGCGTTTTTTTTTTTTAATAAACATAGCGTCTATCGCACGCTTACATATTCGGGTTTACTAGTGTTATGAGGGATTACAGTGATTCTGATCATTATTAAAGTGTCAACAAAAACGCATTTTTATTAATTTGTTCAAGATCCGTGATTGAGGGACAAAATTGGCATTTTACGTTTTGTTTAAGGCGTGTTCACACGCCATTCATCTCAACGCGCGTTACCTGGTGGACACTGCGGCTTTAGGTGGCAGAACTTTGCAGTTGCGGCGAACGTGCGAGTACCATGGACGAAGTACCGTACGCAGGATTAGTTAGAAGTATGTTTTTGCAGGAGTCCAGTTCGGTAACCAAAACAAATCGAGACCATATAACATGCGAACGCTGTGAAGTGAAAACTTTGGAAAAAAGACTGGTGAAATATTTTCTAGCATAACTTACGAATATATACCCTTCATAAGGTGAAAACCGGGACTGATTCTGATTATAGTTGTAATGTTTTTTTTTTTTTTTACCAGGGCTTCAGTGGCACACTGCCTATATCGCGCGGAATTTGTCTCATTTTAAATTATAAAGTAGTTGTGAGGAGAAACAATATTAATTTTACATACAGTATATGTAATTCACAAAGAAAAAGGGCAGAGCCGTAATTGACGATTGCATTTATCGCAATGGATTCATTACAGTTTGCGATAAAGGTGACATCTGATAAGAAAAGTCTTAAGGGCATTTCTATTACATTGGCCGCGAGGTCCCTCAAAAAGCATTCTACGGAGGATGGAGTCAGCATCCTGACAATGTAGCTCCGGATAGCAGTTCCTACGCTCGTCGGAGAAGGTCACACTCGGCCATAAAATGCAAGACAGTGAGAGGTACGAAGCAGTCGTCGCAATAATTTTGTGGACGCTTCATCCGCATAGAGCCTCGAGTGAGTCTCGTGTGCCCAATACGTAGGAGGCACAGTACGACGTCCATTCGGCGGTCGTCACTATTTGACAAATGCCACTGTCGGACGATTTCTTTGATTGTTCATAATTCATTATTTCTCTGTGCCAGCCACTGGGTTGCCATAGCTCACGGAAGTTTCGCTTGATTAGTGGATAAGTCTCGGCAGGGGACTGCACGGTTTGTCGCGGGCAAATCCGACAGGGCCACCTGCGTCGACTTCTCATCGACGAGCTCACTGTCCGCGACGTCAACATGTTCGGGCACCCAGCAGATACACACTGACTTTCCATTCTTTTGTACTTGTGTCGCAGAAACTATTCGGTTGATGACAGGGTGGATGCTGCCGTATGCTCGAATGGCCTGTACTACACTCAGTGAGTCGGAGAATATTGTAAAGTTGCTCTGGTTGCTGTCTCTAATGAGGTGCAGCGCTGCACACAAGTAGAGGTAGAGGTCTTCGGTAATAGCCGGCATGCTCTAATTTCATCAGTCGCAGCGCTTGCGCATCCAACTCGGTCTCCCGTTTTAGAGCCATTGGTATAGATGTGGGTAGAGTCACCATGTTGGTCTCTCACGTGCTACGTGAAGAGAGTTCTTAGTAAGAGGGGGTGGGAGTCTTTCTTTTTTGGGTATTGCGTGCCGGGGTAAAAAGTTGAAAATGGTATGCGCCAGGTTGGTTTGTCTCTGAACAGTACCCGGGCCACCTTAACGGGCTCGATTTCCACTATGAGGGAAAGGGCTTCATAGTTATTGGAGGAGGGAAGTGTGCACGGAGTCTGCTCCCTCTGCTCGCACTGTTCCGAGCCGGGGATCGAGGGACTTGTTCTAAGCGGGCTAGGTCCTGATAGGCAAGTTGCGTCCTGCGCTGCTGCAGGCAGGGTTCGCCGCTCTCGGCGAGAAAACTTGGTATGGGTGATGTACGGAAAGCTCCGGTGCATAGCCTCAGAGCTTCATTGTGCACAGCGTTCAGTTGATTTTGAACAGAGGTCCTCGCGGACTGATATACGACACAGCCATAGTCTAGCCTGGATTGTACAGGGGTTTGATAGAGGAATAAAAGGGTTTGCCGATCGGCACCATACGACAGTGTCGTCAAGTGCTGGAGTAGGTTGAGCCTACGCATGCATTGCGTTCTCAGCATCTCGGGCTGGTTCTGCTAACGATCTAATGGCGCCACTAAGTTAAATAAGCCACGGTAACGAAAGCTCATTGCTGGCAAATCCAAGATTGACGCTAAGTAATAAAAGCTCACTGTAGGGCCAATGAGACGACGAAGCTAATAAACGCACATTGGGACCTTAGCGGAACCATACCTGGCATCGCCTAACCTATACGAGGGCTAGCTGGGTGTTGGCAAGCTGCCTTGTACTACGGTGGTGACTGGCAGCATCCAAGCATTTTGGACGTTTATCTGTCGAGAAGACTGCGCTTCCCACCCATAGAATTGTTCAAAATGGCTTTTTTCTACGGACGGCATTTGACCCCCGAATTTCGTTAAGATGACACGGGCATGTTTTTGTGTCGCCCGGTAAGGCATAAATTATCGATATGTATCGCCCCAGACACCTTTCCATCCTTTTATATGTATCTGTAGTCCACCCAAAAAGTGGTAGAACGAGTTGAGCAATGTTTATAATGTTTTGCAGGAAGTCTGGTGGGTTAATCAAGATGGGACCCATGCAAAAAAATAGGATTAGCAGGCCATAGAGGCAGAAGAAGTTAAATCCTAATAATAATTTTTTAGGCAGTCAGGTGGGTTGACCGAGATATGATAAATAGTAAAAATTTGAGTTAGCTCGCTATCAAAAATGACAGCCTTTAATCTGTAACTCCACCCAAAAAAAGGCAGGAGTTGAGCAATGATCGTATTTTTTTAGGGAGTCAGGTGGATTGACTTAGATGTGAGCAATGCCAAAAAACTAGAATTAGCTGGCCATAAAAAATGACGGCGTTGAATTTGCCTCCACCGCGGGTGACACTCATACGCCACGAAGCGCTCAAGTTATTGTCGGATATTCAAATCACCGTTTCCGAGCAGAACGATATCACAGACGAAATGGCAAGGGACACATAGTATGCCGATAGAAACTGGGAACTCATGCACGAAGGTGTTCCCACACAGGATCAACGAGCATGGAAACAGCAAGTAGAGAAAGAACAGAACAAAGTATGAGCAAGTAGAAGTATGAAATCCGGAAGGAAACAACGTAGGCACGAAAGGCAGACGTCCCAAAGGCCTAGCTAAAGGCTAATGTAACCTACACGAGCCTCCTGGTGTTGCCACGCCCCATAACATAGGATGGGCGAACCTAAGCGTTCTAGTTACACTATGCATGTGCTGACGTAGCTAGAGGATACGGAGTTAGCACAATCCACTGAGTCCTTCACAGCACGATTTGTTAAATATGACACGTACCTATATAGTGATAGGCATACCAAAAAGGCAAGCCTAAGTGCTTACATTTCCCTGTCCCATAAGAATGGCATACGACAGGTGCGTTTCATTGACGGTTAACCATGCTGCGCAGGGTTAAAATGGCTGTGAACGTTGCTCGAAATATTAGTATTCAATCGCTATTTTTGAGCATTTGTAGCTATTAAAGAACTTCAGCCCACATTTATGAGGAATACTAGAACGCCTTGTGGCGTAAGACGATCACCCTAAATGGGGGTAAACTCAACATAGTAATTTTTGACGGCCAGCCAATCCTAGTTTCTCAAATGGATACTTTGTACAACGAGGTTGGTTATGGCACAGCTCCCCCCCCCCCGTAGGAGTAGATCTATTAATAATACCATAGGAAAAATAGAACGCCTCGTGGCGTAAGTCAATCTGCTGCGGTGGTGGAAAATTCAATGCCATCATTTTTTATGGCCAGCTAGGCATGGTTTTTCGGCATGGTTCATATCAACGTCAACCCAACAAACTCCCTACAAAAAGATGAACATTGCTCCATTCCTTCTACTTGTTTTTGGGTAGACAGACAAATATACATACAAATACCTTCATATATAAAGTGAGGCTTGTGTCATTACGGTGACACAAGGAAAACGAAGACTATTTAAGGCGACATACTGAAGCTAACCAACAAATGAAGTCATCGGTTAGGCCGAGAACCTTGTAGGTTAAGAGGCAAGGAAAGGCTCTGCTAATATCCTATCATTATAAACTGGTTTAAAACTCTTTAGAACACTAGCAAAACCAGTCATTGCCTCTTAACCTACAAGGTTCTCGGTCTAACCGATGGCTTTATTGTTGGCTAGCAGTCTGTACTAGGGTGGTGGTGGGTGGCAGAAACCAAAACGCGTTTTACTATCGAAAAGAGGGCGGAACCCATCAGTAGAGTATTTTGCCGGTTTTAGTCTATGGATTAGGATTTCAGACCAGTTTTACATAAGGGGCACATGAGCATGTCGCCTTAAAAGTTTGATGTCTCTCTGTAATATACATATACTGTATATTTTCATATCGTGTCGTTTTAGTGACACTACCATCACTTTGTATATACAAATATGCGTTCTTAGATTTTCAACAATATATTATTACTCTCTCACTTCGTTCGCGGGTGACAATAAATGGTGCTGAACTCTACCGGCTCGTACAACGCTGTTTCCTACTGGTCTTCATAATCTTGCGTTTCTGTCCACAGGCAAGAGGAGCGAAACTCCCGTCCAACACGACAACCTGGTGGCCAGTTTGCAAACAATCCTCAGGGACAAAATCTTCCACAGAGACCTGGGCAATAAGCGCCAGCAGTTCAGCGCCTGGGCGGGCAAGAGATCGGACCCTGACGCCCTCTCTAGGCAGGCGCCGGACGAACTGTACACCACAATGGCGCCTCTCAGCGAAGAGTCGGCTGACGTGCAGAAGCGGCAAGTGCCTCACCCGTCAGCCGAAGTGTCAAACTTGCAGCAGATTTTGAGTTCCATAAGAGACGCGGGGAAGGCCAGACGTGCTTTCAGTGCCTGGTCGGGCAAACGAGGGTTCAGTGCCTGGGCAGGGAAGCGAGCGACGTGAACATCAAAAGGCACGCGGTTCTTTAAAAAATGCTCGACTATTTTTCACGACATTGATAATTAAAACCTAACTTACTCTCAGCACAGCAAATACTGACGGCACCATATCAGGGCCTCAACTTTTTATACCGTACATCAAGAGTGCAGTGGATAGTTATCGCTCAAAATCTCAATTTGTTACAAAAAATTACACCACACTGATACGCACCGGAGATACGATAGCATATTGCATGTATGAACAGCATACACTACCATGTTCGGCACAGACTGATAAATAATTAAAATAATTAGAAATGAATCACCACAAAATGATACAGTGCTCCAGAAAACTTGTGTGGTAGACGTTGATTAAAAGGGTCTATTTTCACGACCTGAAGCCTGGAGAGCAGCATGCTTCCACAGAGACCTGAAGCATGGAGAGCAGCACACCTAAAGTACGTAGATGTAATGATGCTTTCTTTCGCTGTTACAAAAAGATTACAAATAAACACGAAGCCTTGATAGTGTTCTCCTTTATTTACGTCTGCTGCACACGTGTGCACATGGGAAACAATTCTGACTATTATCTTGAAATTTCCCCACCAGAAACAATGTTGCAGCACCGAGTCAGGTTAGCTACGAGCAGCACGTATGGAGACGGAAGAATACAGCAAGTTACAACAGTGCTTCTTACTTTGGTTGTAGTCTTAATAACTATGCTAATTAGCATTGATATTCAAGCCGTTCTCCTCTCATCTTGACGTAATGTGAGACTGGTGCATTCTGTGGGCAATAAGAAATCATTCTTGAAAGCGACGGGCTCGTAAGTAACCAAACCAAATCTTCGACGCTTTACCTGTCCGGAATTTTAAGCAGGCAGGTGCGCTAGTTTCCATCTGTCGCATCGAGTTTCTCGCATTAACCCTTTATCAATTACTCTCAAGACTCTCGATAATTCAACCTTGTTCAGTAAAATGGAGTATTCAGCAGGCTCGAGGTAATCGTCTTGTTTCGTATACTGGCGACACGATTATCTATAAGTGGCAGCGCTAAACTCCTGTTTGAAGTTCCGGACAAGTAAAATCTCCAAGTCTTAACCCTCAAATGCATAGCGTGCCATATGCAGCATGTACCCAATAGCGTTATTTCTAGGGAAATGGTGAGAAGAAATAACGCAATAATGGGTTAATTTTGCTGGTCAATCGAATGCACCCAAACTGAGGGTTTGCAGCACTTGGCAGTAGCTTATTATATTGAATCGTTTAAGCTTCTTTTTCCACAACAATGGCGATCTAACAGAAGGCGAAGCAAGGGACATATAGTGTGATGATAGAAATAGGGAACCCAAGTACGAAGGTGTTCCCACACAGGATCAACGCGCATGGGAACAGCAAGTCAGGAAAAAACAGGAAGATCAGAATAAAGCACAAGCAAGTAGGAGTATGAAAATGGAAAAAAGAAAAATGGGCACGAAAGACAGACGTCCCGAAGGCCTAGCTAATGGCTAAGGTAACAACCTACACGAGCCCCCAGGGGTCGCCGCGCCCCATATCATAGGATGGGCGAGTCTAACTAACCTAACCCTCTTGCCTTTGGCAGCAGCTTACACATGCCATCAGCATACGACACACGAGCGGCTGGCCGTACACAGAAGATCGGAAATATAAAAGTGCCTCGCTAATAATGTAAAACTAGAGCACTCTGAGAGCGTATACCTCCGCCAAGGAAGGCAACGGTAACGAAAAATTCAAATTGGCGCTGAAACCATGATATTCTTTGCATCAAGTCCAAATTTTTATCATTTGTGCCTTTTGATAGTATTAACACCTGCAATTTTCTTGAAGATCCCCTCATAACTTTCTGAGTTAGGTTGCTAACAAACATTAGTCAAACATACAAACGAACCAACCGATCTGCAGCAAAATTTAATCATTTATACCTTTTAGCATAACTAAACAACTCCTGTAAATTTCATAAAGATCCATTTAGCACATTTTGAGTTATTGCGCTAACAAGCACAAAATCAAACAGAGCAACAAACACACGAACGAACAAACAGATCATCACAAAATTTGGTTATTTTGTCTTCGTAATAAACCTAACGACTCATCAAAGTTTCATGAAAATACATCCATAACTTTTTTGAGTTATAGCATTGACAAAAATGAGGCAGATCAACAAACAGACGGACGGATCTTCACCAAAAGTTAATCATCTGTGCCTCCCAACATACTCAACAATCCTTGTAAATTTCATTCAAATCCGTTCATGACTTTAGTTATCTTGTTGACAGACATAGAGACAAGTCTGACGAAAACATAACCTCCTTGGCGGAGGTAATAATGCCACGCGGCCAGCGACTGCAGGCACTGGCGACTCGGGGGCAAAATTTTGTAGTTGGTATGGAGCCAGATTGAAGAGACACGGTTGTCCAAGTCCCGAAGAGAATTACTGGCGGTCCTTGTAGACAGTCTACTTATTAGGGAGGCGGGGTTGTGCGAGTACAGGAGTCGGTGTCGGACACCTACTGGTCTCAGAATGCGCAGCCGGGCTCCTGCTGGTCAATCGAGCAAGATGAAATTTATAGCCTGGCTTTGTTGACAGGTATATTGGTTGAGGAGGTGGAGGATAGTGGGTACATGGAGTCGGTGTACGACCACTACTGCTCCCGGGAATCGAAATCGGTGTCCCTGCATTCTGATTTTAACACTTCTAAATGCTAGACATTCTGGAACCCGGAAATATTCAGAACGCAATGGCTCTACAATTATTACAATTACATACAACAATGATACGAGAACATAGGCAATAACCATGTGACTAGATATACATATATTAATCAAAAACACGAGAAATATTTCGCGGTGACAGGAGAAAATATAATTAAATGAAACCTTTAGACACAAACCATACGAAAAATCATTTCGACACAGCAGCTCCGAGAAGCGACTAGCTGTATCAAGTGCTGGACGAAGCTCTAAGCACATAGTGGCTCGGGAGGCGACAACCACACACAAGCCTATCATCAGGTTGTAACCATAAGTTCTACGTGTCGCAAGATCTACAAGTTTAGGGCATTGCCTATCGTATATCAACTTCAGTTCACAATGCAGGGCGGTTAATTATCCCCAGGAGTGATGTGTAATCACAGCAAGAATTACACACTTCGTGTTTAACACATGTGAAACGTTCCAACACTTTTCAACACTATAAAATGGCTACGTAGAGGATTAAATTCCAAGTGTTAAGTTTTTCTCGAAAATTGTCGTATAGTTGAGTTGTTCCAGTACGCATTAAGTAGAATTCCTACTTCGTTTAATGACTGTATCAAGATTGGCACCTTCAGGTGCACGATCAAACGCTCAGTAAAAAACAGGAATATGAAATAAATCATGAGTCTTATCAGTCATTTGTGAAAAATATTTTGCCATGCAGGCTTGAGGTTCTGCGATGCAATCAAGTGAGATGCGCTAATGTCAACTGTTCAAAAAGCCCGCTCGCTTCAAAATATTCGTTTGAACTAGCGCAATGACAGAGGAAGAAACTATTGGCATTACGGACAGAACTTTCGGCATAGCGTGACACACTGACTAGTTAACGCTCCTGTTGCCACTACAACTATGATGAAACAAAGAAAGGAACTAACTAGGACGCCTCGTGGTGTAAGACCATCACCCGCGGTGTGGGTAAATTTCATCGCCCTCATTTTTGGCATGGGTCACACCGAGGACAACCCACAAGACTTCCAGCAAAAAATTATGAACTATGAAAATAGCTCAACTCCTGTTTTTGGGTGGACAGCAAATTTCATCGCCGTCATTTTTATGGCGAGTTAATACTACTTTTATGGCATGGGTCACATCGAGGGCAAGCTACCAGACTCTCAGCAAAAACTATGAACATTACTCAACTACTTCGACCACTTACTGGGTGGACAGGCATATATATTGGGTGGACAGACATAGAGAGGTATCTACTAAATCTTGAACGAAAACATTATCACGTCTCTCACTTCGTTCGCGGATGATAATGAGGGACACAGTGTCGTCACTATATTGAAAGAAACGCGGAACCCAGGTATGAGGATGGATCAAAGCGCATGGGAACACCAAGTCGAGAAAGATGAGAAAAAACTGAGCGAAGCATCAACTGCAAGAGGAAGAAAATAAAAGGACGCTAAATACAGACGAACCAAAGGCCTATCCAAGGGTAATTATTATGATTATATTGGTGTTGTCCCGCTATTTCTGAAACTAAGACAATCAATTGCGATCTAAGATGATTTACTCGGCTTACAGCCAGACCCACAACGTTGTGCTCAGGTGGCAAGAGATGAAGGACGAAAAGAGAAGAAGACAAAAGAAAGAAGCGCCGTGCGGACGGTCCCTTCTGTGGCCCTCCACACGGGCGAAGGAAAGAGTCCCACAGAAAAAGTCGGTCACCTCGATCGGTGGCCCATCTTGCTGGACAGAAAGGAAATACAGAGAACCAACCTAACTCTACAAAACTAATCTTGTCAGCAGGAACTGCGGCCAGATGCTACATCCCCTGCGCTAAAGGCACTCGGGACCCTTGGGTGCGTGATGCCGTAACATATTGTGGATCTAAGGGTAATGCAACCTACGGGGATTCCCTGGGTGTGCTACTCCCCATGACGGGATGAGCGAAGCTACCGGACACAAAGCTACGGCCCAGCCTATACTTTCTTAAAGGTGAACGAATGAAAGTCGTCCCGACGACCGAAGGGAGGCTCGGGTAACTTTCTGCGCCCCCCTCTTGCACAATATTTGGCCACTTCAGTAGCCGTTATACGATTGGAGCTTCTGTAGTGACTAAGAACTCTCTTAAAGCCTGGTAACATGACTCCAGAGACGTAAGATACCTACTATGTAATTAGCCATACATTATGCCTACTGAGAGCGATTTTCAGACACATATCGAGGATACAATAGTTCTTCTCATAGAGCCTCAACTACGAGTGCAGCAATTCGAAGGGAACGACAAATGGTACAGTAACTTAGCTATTATCTAACAGGTCATGATAGCCCGACTCGCACCTAAGTACCGTAAATCAACACAGCAGTCTGGCCAGAAACACCAAAAATATATACCACAGAACACAGTCCTGATAAAAAGGTCAATAGATCAAAAACAACAATCATATAATACTATCGTATTGATATTCATGTTTAGACTATTGGCCAGCGGTGGAATTAAAATACTACTAAGCATTCAAAACCATAAAAGGGCAGCGCTATCACAGCAAAACACCAGAGAGTTGCGGCACGTCTGACAATGGCAGCCGCTACCTTTGGGAAAAGCATTCATGATGCAAATAAAAATATACCGTAAGCAGGCATAAAATTCGAGGTGAGTAAGTAAGTCTGCTAGCGCAGCGATTCTAAGGCGCATTGCGTCTAAGGTAAAATATTTTGTCTCAGCAGTTCTGCCGGAAGGTCGAGAGTGACGGCGAACTCACATAAGTGAGTTCTGTGTCTCAGATTTACATAGCACGTGCATCTCCAGCCCTAATACCCGACTCGGCTGAACGGATTCGCTCAGCCGGACGGTAGCTACCGGGCAAGAGACGAAAAACGAAAAGAGAAGAAGACAGAAGAAACGGCCGTTCGGCCCATTCGTGGCCCTCCGCACGGACGAAGGTAGGATCCCGCGGGAAACTGGTCGGCCACTTCGATCGGCGGCCCACCTCGCGGAACAGAAGGGGAAATATAGAGAACCTACCTAACCTAACAAGCTAACCTTCTCAGTAGGAACTGCGGCATGCTGCAACTTCCCTTGCGGAGAAGGCACTCGGGACTCTTGGGTGCGTGATGCCCAAACATATAACATAAACAAACCATGGCAATAGCTCATAGAGGATCGGGGTGTAAGTCCCGGTGTCTTTTTGGGAATGGGCCTTTTGGTTCGTCTACTGCCGCCTATCTAATCTAATATTGTGGCAGGGAAAGGGCCGGCCAGAATATCCCCCCGAGGGCTAAGCAGGCATATGGTACGGAGTATTACCACTGCAGTCAACACCAGGAGAAAATGCAGAAAGTTCTAAATCTGTTTCTGAAAGGATGCCAACAGACAGAGAACCCAAATCCCCATGACGGAACAAACTATAATGGGTACACACAATATTCTGTTCATTAAGGTAGCAGTAGCCGAAGAAACACAAACAATAACATTTATCTAACATGAAAAATGAACACTTCATATGCTTAACCGTATTACTAGATTCATAAAAAGGAATGAAAATGGTGTTTCAACTTAACCTCAACACAAAATAAGTAGTTAGCTATATTGCTCGTTTCACACATTAAACCAAACAAATCAAAGCAGCAGAAACTTGTAACCAACCATTAACGCAGTCCCTGAAATTATCTACACATGCTTCATCTTTGGTAGCTAGCTAAATTCCAAAGCTTCTAGCAAATGAAAATGATGGAAAATATTTTCACATACATTAAAGGTAACAAAAAAACGCCATTGCAGCAGGACACTGCACTCTCAACAGCTAATGGCAGGCCAGATGATTGGTCGCAAAGATGAGCAGAGCAGCAGGAAAACAGAGCGCACACAAGCGGAGGGAAGTATAGCACCAACGGCAGGGCATGCCTATTTTAAGGGCACTAACAATAGCAGAAATATGCGTGCCGTTGCAAAAACGTACAAGCAACAGCTGCATTAGAAGTCAGATGTCACTTGGAGTTCTAATAACACATAAAAAACATTGTATGTGCAACAGTTACTGGTAGTCACAGGCATTCGATGGTATACCTACATCTTTGTGCAGAGCAAGCTAAAAAATTTACACTTAAAGTAGCTCCCAATATTGACAATGAACATTGCTGGTAACGTTAGAGTGCATATTCCGTTTACGGCTACTATCTTCTATTACAAGATGATACAACGATAGTTTTTACCACAGACTAAGAAAAACACAAACTGGCTATTTGTCAGTCTTTTTACAAGAAAATAGTGTCTGAATGATGACGTCATAGTCCTCACTTTGTTGTTTTCATCATATGTTGGTATAGACTATAGAGGATACAAGTTTCATCTGCATTGCTAAAGCTGCTCGAAATGTCATCAATATTTCTTGGCTACAAAATTCTGGGGCCAGATGGCTTTTTAAATTAAATCATCCTGAGAGACATTCTACTTTCTAAGATGCATTCCCTTGATTAAAAAATTTACGACTCGTTAGTTAATATTTTCTTGCTTTGCCTAGCCCCAATGTTCTTCTCGTTAAACAAAATTATTCAAAGCACAATGCTGATGTCTGAACGATGACGTCACATGAGCTCGAGGACGAGCTAAACTCCGCTTAGAAACTGCCCGTCTGTGTTTACATTAGTCTGTGGTGTTCTCCTTTTGAGAGTAAAAGCCCCGTTTGGGTTACCGTACTTCAATAGCGCTGGGTTAACCAGAACATTTTTTGGTGAGCCTGAGAGGGACGAAGCTTGTAAAGAGCATAGTTACTTGTTAAGTGTAGTACTACAATAACTTTCAGAAACTACAAATACTGCAATAAGAGGCACAGTTGTGGAGTTGGGGTCAGACTCTAGGGAAGAGGGGGATGGGAGAGGGCAGGGAATCTGTACTGGACACATTTAAGTTTGTTCATCGCAGGAGTCGAAAGACAATTGGTATCATAATAAAAAGTCAAGAGTAGCAAGAAGCGGGATGACTTTAGGATCCAAGAGTCTGAATCAGACACTGGTTGGATCCCTGAATCCACGAGTCAGGGTTTGGACTAAGTCATTCTAACTTGACAACTCTGCTAAGGCAGAGACATGAATTAGCAACCGTAAAAGAATGGCCGTCACAGCAACTTAACAACTACAGTCCGGATAAGATATTAGTGTTTCTAAAACTAGCACTAACTAGTTACCTGAAAAGCGACTGTTTGGCTCTTCTTGTGCGATGCACGGATGATAATCTTTCGCAGATTAAACGAAAATATTCAATTAAACTCCTCACAATATAGCTAATACTTACTCATATCTAATAATTAGGGTTTCTCTATACAAGGCAACATTCCAGGTTTGTAAACTGCACCACTACCAATAAAAGTGAGAGCATTTCACAGAGCTCGAATTCAAATAATGCAAGCAGCATCACTCTCAGCCCAATATGACACTAAATTTATGAAATGGCTAAGAAGAGCTTGGGCCAAAAGCTCAAAACATATCTTTGGTTTAGTTCCCTAGGGGGCATTTCAAGTGCTACAGTTTAGCGACCTTAGCTTCTGTCACTGAGGTGACATGCAGTCCGAATAACTTAGCAGTGAGGAGGAGGAGGAGAAGCTTTCTTTCTCTTCTAATCTAGATCTAAAGGTCACTATTTTAAATTTACATAAATTTCATACGGAATGTAAAAGACATAGGCTGGCTACAGCAAAGATAAACATAAAATTTCAGAGTGACACATCCACCAATAAGCATTGATGAGCAAAGAATAAGTCGCAACCAAAGCAGATGAATGTGAATTATATTTGTACAGTGATTTCCCGCCGGGTAGTAAACTGCCTACACTTCCATAAGATTGCTAGTCATCAAACGATGGTATTCTGTCGAAAGAGAACCCTTCATATCCTTTATAGGCATAGTAACAAATGTAGGAGTGGTAGGAGCCTGGTATAAACATAAGGGCACCAAGAATGAGCAGAGGCCACGTTCTGTCACTGTACTTCTCATGGATGTGTCCGGTCACCAGCAAGCTCCCCACCACCAGTAGAATGGAGCCAAGCACCAGCAGCACAACTGCGAGACACACTGACTTCCATGGTATTTTGGTCTCAGGAGCCTGCAAGGACAAGCATAGTCAAACATAAATTTTTCATGGAATTATGTGTACGGTGATGCCCCTATTCCTTAGAGCCTGCATCAGAGGTACTCATATTCTATCACCTAGGTATGCTATTCGTAAATGACTTTTTAGGCTAACAACAAATAGACCTATTTAATGGTCTGCCATCAGAATGCCAAGTCGGAATGGGCACAAAGACCCACCTGCTCAGGAGTAGGAGTTGGAATTAGGGTTCAATGCTGAGTGACAAAAAACACTTTTCAAAATACACTACGGTATCTTAGTCTATCTTTCACAAACTTATCCAGAAATATTTGCATTAGGCTACAACAAACTCTTTTTTCACCTAATCCAAGTGTTTGCTATTGGTAGCTATTCAGTAATCTGTCTATCAAGAGCTTTGCCTAACCTAACAGTACCTACATAGACCCTCTGCTATTCACGGTTCACTGTTCGTGGCCACGCTTACAGGCAAATGTTGTTTTTTTCCCTTTTCATAATTTCAGCAATTTCGGGAATTCTTAAACCATTATAATAGAAAAACTGATGTCAGGTAGTGGATGTAATTTCTCTTTCCTGCTGATTGGCTGTAGCTGACATAACGTCACAAGCACCTTCATGGCCAAGAAGCTTAATTGCTAGGCTAACTCTCAGTAGTGCGCGGGTTTTCAAAGTTTTTAATTTATCATTACTACTGTGTTAATAAGTAAGAATGTCTTTAGAATATGGCTGGGAAGCAAATTTTAGCGTAGATAATGCATACAAACAAAGTTGTTTTAAAACTGCATCAATAACTCGCGAATTCTCGGGATTAGCGGGAGGGGAAGGAACGTAACCCCCCAAATAGGGGAGGGAGATACTGTAGTTATATATATAGAGTAAGGGACCTAAAGGAGACGCACTGGCGCAATGGAGACACACCTGCATCTCCATTGGGCAGTGCAGCAACTGGACGATGTGAGAAATGTCCAATCATACATTTTTGGTGGGCGTTTAATAAGCATATTAAGCTCTTTTTTGCAGGTACTGAACATTCCTTGCAGTGTCCGGTAGCCGTGCCATAGCCTTCCAACTGCAAATACCGTACATCTTTATTGGGGCATGTGCATTTCCTTGAGGCCACTTACCCTTTAGCTATAGCTATGATAAATTTATTAAAAATTTCATACCCCAAATGATGAAAATATTAGTTTTAAGATGTCATCGCAAATAAATAAAAAATAAAACACTCGAGCTGAATGCTGCCACATAGGTAGTAGCTACATATTTTGTGCAGCAGAAACCTACTTATTTTGTATGAACATTCTTACTAAATGGCAACATATATATTTAATTATGAAAATTTGAGCTCCCATGGTGATGATGGGGCAAAAGGTTATTTCATGTTACCAAATTTCCTGACTTGATATGACAAATGTGGCAAGGTAGTTTTATAACTGATGAAACACATAGCTAGCTCTTCAACATACAGTAGCTAGCTGATGGTAGGTTGCAATGTCGGTTGCAGCATAGCTAGCCATCTGGAATTAGGCAAGTGTGCAACAATATCACCTTGCCCAAAAATATAGCTGTGTATATTTCTATGTCTTCTTTCTTGCCCTTTCCTACCCAAATCTTTTGTGAAACAAATTACTTCAGGCACTATATTAATTGAGCTAAAGACTACGGTACACCATACTTCATGAGCACTATACAGCCTTTACCAAAAATATCATGGCAAAAAATTAAAATTTACCTTAAACTGAGCATCAATGAAGCCAGAATCATCCTGGCTAAGTTTCTGGTAAGCACCTCGGGATGCCCAAACTTCCCGCCGCTGTGCCATGACTGTGTCTCATCAATCAGCTACAGTTAATAAGTTGAATAAACGGTCACAGTAGAAGACTATCAGCAACTTCCTGCAAAAAAATATATATCTATATATACAGTGGCGGCTCATGCCCTGTTTTGGAGGGGGTCCGTCGTATATTTTTTTACGCCATTAGGTGGAAAAAAGCTATTTTTTATGCTGAATTCAAGTCTTATCACATCCAAGACTAGAATTCAGGACAGAAAATAGCTTTTCCACTTACAGGCTTCAAAAAATACACTGCAGGCCCCACCTAAAATAGGACACAAGCCGCCACTGTATATAGGCTATAGCTATAGGTATTAGGTAGGTATATATCTGCACCATGCATACAAGCCTAAGCATGGCAAAGTAACCAACAAAAAATGATGAAAAACTAATGAATGCTTCTTTTTATGAAGGAAAAGTTGTTGATCACATGTGAGAAGGTTGCCCTCAATTGGCATTGTGTATGTAGCTATAGTAGCCTAGACCTCCAATAGGAACAGCATTATTTTTTTGCATGAGCACAATACTAGGTATAGGCCTAAATGGGCTATTAAAAATTATTGATGTCCATCTATGGTATGGCAGATGGAAAGAGTTGTGGAGCCAGAGGATTTTGAGGGGTGTTGGAGTTGGAAAGCCATTTGCTCCAGGAGTTCAAGTCGAA
>LQNS02278140.1:10516181-10537607 GCA_001587735.2 Parhyale hawaiensis | reverse complement strand
TGACAGGCAAATGAAACTGATTAAACTATTGTGGCAATGACATATATTTATAGCTATAGATATTTGTGCATAACAATAGAAACAAATTACACATTCGGACGGACCATCACAGCTTTGCGGACGAAGCGGCACACAATCTCGTGCCTCTCGCATAAGAGTACATCATATTACAATACAGGAATTTAAATACAACCATCGAGAGACATGTATATATAACTCTTACATAACAATGCACTGGTGATGCAAATAGAAAAGTACGAAAACATAATACTACTAAAGGGACATAGTTGCGTATTTCCCGTAGTTCATGATGAAACTGCGGTTTTACAGAAATGACATATGGATACATGCGTATGACAGTATTAGCAATTAGTAGTGTGGGAAATGAACAAGGGCGAGATTGCTACTAAAATTGTTCACGGGTTTTAAGAACAATCGCGTCAACAAAATGGGACTGTGCAGAAAGTTGCTACTGATTTCCTTATTGACTCAGTTGACAATTATCTACGTTCTCCGAATGCCATGCATTGTCGTGCGTTTACAATAGTGATCGAAGGTTATTTTGCTCATATTTTAGCGCGTATAACGTGCAGGGCTTAAGCTTCTGCCCTGTCTACGATTCCATGTTCTGGGGCACTAAAAACTCTGCTAGGTTATACGGCCATTCTCTGCAGAGTCACCTGGTAAATTGATTTGAGTACCTCAAGTTAAACTTTGTGATCTAGTACTATGTAAACAAAGTGTAGCATCGTGTGAAAAAGTACTCGGCGAGGAGCGTTTGTCAGCCACCACACTTCCGCTGCTATATTTATAATAGGTAAATTCTTTCTTCTCATCAAGGTTTCAAGGGGCAATTCGACGTTTCAGAAACGGGAATTAGCGCAAGGGCTCGCCAGAATAGGAATTTTAGCTTTCATTCAAGAGTCAGAGTCAAAGTCGTACGAAACCGAAGAACTTTGGAGTCCAAAGAGTCGCGGTCAAACTCTGACTTGGCTTATCCCACCCCATAGCCCTTCCGGGTAGCCCTGTCGTCTTTCGCGACTATTTTGTGTACGTGCATCGCTGCGCGTGCGTTCAAGTACGAGTGCTGTGCTGCTGTGTCTCATTGCCACAAGTCGCTGTATCGCCGGTTAGGTGTTGCAGAGCGCACTGTAGTGCTTGTGGTGGTGGTGACGCGGCATGAACGTACACGCTAAGCGCGGCACGTACACAGAATAGTCGCGAACGACGACAGTGCTTCCGGATAACAATAGCTCACCGGTGATAAGCCGCTTCGCACTGAATGGTCGCTCACCTCATTCCTTATACACATGACCATGTAAGCGATTCATAAAGCAGTTTAGTATAACAAATTGTAAAAGAAAGACAAGTTCGATGGAAAAGAGAAACAAATTCGATATCACATCATGGCTGATAGTCCAGCTTGTGAGGATGACAACCTGCGTATCATGTGTGAAGACAGCGACGATGCAGAAATGCACTAATTTCAGAAATATAGATCCACATAGACCACCTGACAACTTCTTCATCAATCAGAACATATAAACGTGAAGATTTTACATATGACGCTCTCCAAACACATACTGAAAAATCTCTAGTTAGCGTAAAAAACATTTTGGCTTCAAGGACCCAAAAAGATCATGCTTCGTACTAAATATAGTGAACATATCAACTTCTAAATCATAATATACTCGACTGACTCAATCCGACATGGGCTGTTCCTCTCGGAATAAAATTGAAAATAAAACGAAAGAAGTAAAAGAAAAAATAACATAATTTTTCTCCGGACAACTCAGAGGAGACTCGCTTGTATGAGTACCTGAAGAAAACTGGCATTCAATATGCCACGTCTTTAGAGTGAATTTGACTCGTGTTGAAAAGGATAATATCTTGGATAACGGGGACTATAAATTTTTCCCTGTGTTTTACAGTACTGAAGGTATCATGTCTTATCAGCACAATGCATTGCTATGTAATATTCACTATAGCACAATCTTAGCGAATAGCGAATAAAATAATAAGCACCAAGATAGCAAGAAGTTACACAAACTTGACGTGCTGCAACCACAGGACTAGAGTACACTTTGCGGGTATTATTTGGAGATTTCTCGTTGGACAACAGTTCGCATTTGGTAATGGCCTCATCGTGACCACTTGATTCAATTCGCATCTCCCGAGCTGAACAGGCCTGAAGTCTGTCTTAGCAACCACGGCGGTTTAAACTTGACATCGTCCGCATGATAAGTGTGACCAATGCGAACTCAGCAAACTTTTGAACTAATATACGAGCAAGATTGTGTTGTAAAAAGTCTCAGGGGTAATCGATTGAGTATTAGGGCCTGAAAGTCGTTTCAATGAAGGAAGCCACGGAACCCTATGGAGTTTCAGACGGAAAAGTCAGACTCAGTAGGCTTATCAACTTTGTTGGGTTAATCGAAGACACCGAATTCCTACGGGTATCATTTTCCTGTTATCACGCACAGACGCACACAGATTCTACATTCTGAACTGTAGTCCTAATATTTTACTTACAGATACGATATCTTCGAAGCAGAAAAATAAACGACAAATCACAGCACCTTCTATTTAAGGACGTTTTTCACTCTTTTCCTAGAGTATAGCAGTTTAAGAATTATTACTAGTAACACAGAAACCAAAAGAGAACTAGAACACTATGAGAGCGCATACCTCCGCCAAGCGAGGCACCGATAGGAAAAATTCAAATTGGCTCTGAAACCATAATTTTCTTTGTATTAACTCCAAAATCTAATCATTTGTGTCTTTTGATAGTAAAAACAGCTTGTGCAATTTTCTTGAAGATCTGTTCATAACTTTTTGAGTTATACTGCTAACAAACGTTATGACAAACATGAGTCAAACATACAAACAAACAAAGAAACCGATGTGCACTAAAATTTAATCATTGATGTCTTAACACAACTAACAACCCCTATAAATTTCATAAAAATCCAGTGATCGTTTTTTGAGGTATTGGGCTAAAAAGCATAAAATTAAAAACAGTGACAAACGGACGAACGAAGAAATGGATCATTACCAAAATCTGGTCATTTATTCATAAACCTAACAACTCATGTTAATTTCATAAAACACGTTCATAACTTCTTGAGTTATGGCATTGAGAAAAATGAGGCAGACAGACAAACAAACAACAAACAAACAAACAAACAAACAAACAAACAAACAAACAAACAAACAAACAAACAAACAAACGGATGGACATATCATTACCAAAAGGTAATCATCTGTTCCTCCTAACATACCTAACAATCCCTGTAAATTTCGTCCAAATCGGTTCATAACTATCTGAGTTATCTTGGTGACAGACAAAGAGACAGATAAACAAGACGAAAACATAATCTCCATGGCGGAGGTGATGAAAAACATTATAGTCGACTAGTACCTGCCACTCTAGCACAACATATTCGCTCGTTTGTGACAACGGTGTCATAGCTCAAAAATTGGTATATTGAGTTATTGCCATTAGTCACATGTCATTATTAGAAAATAAATACGGCGATATTAAAACTGTTTTCGCCTCTCCTGAAAAATGTCAGATTTTGAGTTATGACACCATTGTCGCATAAGAGTGATCTGCTCACTGGATAACAAAGGGAACACATAGTAAGTAATCCAACAACGTTCAGGAAGGTTCTCTAAGGCACACAGTACTCAGTTAACTACTGGAGGATCATCTGAGTATACAGCTGGTCAAGGATTACAAGTTGGATGGGTACTATCTTAACCATTGTGCTGAACATTGATTTTGCCAGGGTCACTATTTATTACTGAGGCTATAGGACAGAACGCGAGCAGCCGTAATCTAATAAAACATGCCGGATGCACAAAGACACCGTAAGCTTCATGTCCAATCGCTCGTCTATGCCTAAAGACAATCATATAAATGCTAGGTAATATTATTGCTATACATATTATTTTCATTATTCACATGTGCAATAAAGATAAGCAGAGTAACAAATGATCACAAGACGCATACACCGCAGCATGTGGTCCTTGTAGAAACGCGTATAGTACGGCCAATGGCGCAGCGCCATCGGCGGCAAACATGACCGAACTCACATCGAAGACTCTTTTCGCGACGGCCTGTTCTATTGTTGTGAGCAGAACCTCTTCCACGTTTTCCTAACCCGTAATGGTTCCTTAACATACATCGTCTAACCCTGTACTAACCTAATATACTTCACCTAATCCTATGATACATAGCCTATTATATCGAATCGCCTTCGCTAAAACCGTCGCCGATGTAAGTTACGTGTGACCACGCATCTTGTTTTTATACCGCTCACCTTATAGACTCATACTTTCTGGCGTTTTTTATTTTAAATATAGAATTTGACTTAGCATACCCAGCAGAATATGTTGCATTCCTAGCAGCAGTTTGGGTCGTCCAAGAAGCAAATTTACGGTTTTAGCTTCTGAGGCGACCCAGAATTCTATTAGGGATAGATGCGGCAGTGCGGTTCAAGTTATAAACAAATACAATGAGATTAATATGCAAACAAATCATTGCATTAATTTAAAGGAAAAACCATACCAAGGGAGCATTTATGGTTTTGAAAGAGCAGTGGCGGTGGGATTACGTTATGCTCAACTGCTGCGGGCGCCACAACATGCCGTTCATTTAGATGTTGCCAAATTGTGATGAGGATTTTCCCCGGGACTTGGCGTTAGGAGGCAATACGTCTGACGCTCAGAGCAGTTCTTTCTCTGGGAAAAATATAGACCAAGCAGCAGTAAGCTACGCTGTCCCCTCAAGATAGCAGGCTTCCTTACCCTCAGAGGTGGAGCGATCAAGCAAACGGCCGCTGTAATGAAGATGGTCGACGTCAGCAGGTCTGGTCTTTCAATTTTGATAGAAGCTTAAAACCGAGCACCAGTGGTATACGGCCGCGGTAATACACTGCTATAGATCACACAGGGCTTGCTGATTTAAAAATCTGTTATTTAATAATCAATGACACCTGCATTTGATATGGAAATCTATGAAAATCAATTGCAAAACAGAATCAACAAGTCGGGCTGTTGTGAGCTCTTTGGATAAAGCGCCTCGCACCACCTCAAACAGCAGCTATAGAGTTCATGGAAGGGATAGGAAGGCATTGTTTGCAGCAACTAACATACGTTGACAGGTCGACAGTCACAACAATATTTTTTTCAGATGTTTGTGCAAAAAGTGTTTCGTAAGAAGGTTGATGTGATCTATTCGTAGGTAAGGCATAAAAAAGCCGTTGTGCTTCAAAGGTACGGGGGGAGGGGGTCATGAAAAGTATTTAGCATCCAGGGTTGCCATTCACGGTATCGACAAAGAATGACGGACTGAATTAACTACAAAGAGTACCGATATCCAACTGGCATTATTCTTTCCTCTGAACACAATTTACCAACATTTCAACAAAGATGAGAATATATCTGCAATAATACCACTGTCTGAAGGCTTGGAGCTTTTCATTCACCTCAGGTATAAGAATTGCCAACAATAAATATTTATGCAAGGTCGACCACATACGGATAATAAGCAGCCAAAGAAAAAATCTCACAGCAGTATTGAGAACACAAATGAAGAACAAAATGTGGCACCAGTTAATATTTGCCATCAGTTGCGAATATCGGTGCATTGTTAGCCAGTACATAAATAGCATGCCTTAGCATCAACAAAGCATCGCATGCTAAGTTTTTGTTGATCTGCACGACCAAGAGCAAGGCAAACCTGTTGTGCTGCGCAGCGACGTACGTAAGTGACCCAGTGAAGGGCTAAGCGATGGCGCTGCACGACGCGCACAGCGCAACGTGCATACACATGGCATTTGGGTTGTCCACAATCACCGCCCAAGCTCGGAGCAAACTTAGAATAAACAGAAAAACAGTTCCGCAGTAAACTTTTACAAAAGTGCTGGAGAGAAATCGAACATTCTAACAGCCACGTGAAAAAAAAACATGCTATACATTGGAAAATGACTTAATATTTAGGAGCGAGCAGCTAATAGACGAGTGGCTCTCAATGACTGTATTAATAACATTCTTGGTCTTGTTACGTACAATTTTTTCGTGTGTTAAACAAAAAATAACAACTATTTACATTAGTTATACGACAAGCACCATCCTTGACTTATATAACTCGGCAGCTCGCCTGCGTATGTTCAGACTATCACATTAGCCGGAGTATTTCATCGATTTGTGAGCTGCCAGACGAAGATCCGCGGGTGCCAGGGGCCTGCACCGGCGAGGCGTTACCGCCACTTGGTTCGTATACACATTCTGGCTCCCGCAACGAAGCGCTCAGGGACCTAACACTGTCTGGAGAAGATGCAACGCTATCCGACCGGAAGAACGTACTGCTGCTAAGGCTTAATTTGCTCGAATTTTTCACAAAATTGGAAGCAGAGCTGCCGCCGCTCCTGGCTGCGCTCTGGACTAGATTAGATAATTGCGACAATGACTCCCCGGAGGTGTTGCGGCGGACCCTGTCCCGATTCGGTGCAGCGGCAGCAGCAGCGTCGGGATGGAGACTGCTCGCAGTCCTCGATAAGGAAGACGTAGAGCGGCTCCTCGGCTGCACTTGTATGGGGGTGGAGGGCTGCCATAGCCGCTCCAGGTTGTCCTGCGAACCCTCCCGTGAGGACGATTTGCTCCTGCGACCCCTGCCGCTGTGTGTGGGGGCGACCTCCACTGAGCTACTGCCGGAGCTGTCTCTGCAAAATAACATAAATGGTTAGGTGTCAACATTTTACGAGCTATTTTGCGGTAAACAAAATTTCTCTCTCGGTCAAAAAACATAAGCGGGTAGATTATCAGCATTTTTTACGTGTTCCTGAGTAAACAAAGTTAATGAAATGTTCATTCAAATGCACAGAAGCAAATGAGAACTGACGAGCGGTTGGTGCGCTCCCAATAGCCGCACCGTCATAGCAGGAAGAAAAACAAATGATAGCGAATCCGTCACGTCCGGATCTATTTTAAGAGGTGTATATAATTTTTCAGAATTCGGGCAACCACACTCCGAAGAATTCTAGACCACGACTCCTGACGATATTTATCAGCTGCAAACCTATATAAACATGAGATAGCTTCGTCGCAATTTTACAGTTTTATATAAATTGCAATAAAAAAAAAAACTTTGGAGGAGTTATTACACAGCCGCCACTTTGGATCAGTTGAATTCCAACGCAAAGTGGGTGAGATATAAAAATGCGGGTATTTCACCGGACCTGACTTCGCTTACCTAACCTAACCTAACCCTAGTTGAACAATTATTTTGTAAAAACATCATTGGCAGAGATAGCACTTTGTTTTATGAAACGGAAGTCACGTAAACAAACGCTCGCGTTCGAATACGGTACATTCATACTGTGCATCAACCTATGTCTGGTGGTACCAGCACTCAGTGTTCCCTTTAGAAAACGCGCAGTCAGGAAAGAAAATAAGTACCGTAGTACAGAACTGGTATGCGATGGATGAGAGTACCAAATTCGTGCACAGCATATTAATATCTTGCAGAAAAATTATATAAACTTTCAAGAACGAGGCTGCTCGATCATGAAATACTTCCCACACAGTTAAGGATTTTCAATTTCATCACAGAAGTGTATTGCTTTAAGCAGGCGTCATTGTAGAGAGAAGAAGAAGAGTTTGATTAAGTACTAAACATTATAAAACGGGTAACTTTATCGTTCTGTTGTGCTTCTGGTAGCGCAAGTTGTTCGTGGACACAATTTCAATGTTGGAAAACTGTGCGTCACGCGAAGGCGTTGCGAGTCAACAGCTAATATTTCCTCCATAAGAAATCCTTCACACGTTGTTGGCAAAATGACTTGAGACAGACTAGCGCAATACTGACATAACCGTACGACACAAACAGTGAGTCCGAGACAACTACATAGCTATAGAGACTCACGTATATNTTGCGGGTCAACAGCTAATATTTCCTCCATAAGAAATCCTTCACACGTTGTTGGCAAAATGACTTGAGACAGACTAGCGCAATACTGACATAACCGTACGACACAAACAGTGAGTCCGAGACAACTACATAGATATAGAGACTCACGTATATGGTACCGGCTGCCGGTTAAAGTTTACTAACAAATAACAATATACTGAATATAGCATTGGAGAGGTTCGAGATAATAACTGGAGGAGAAGAGCCTCTAAATTCAGCTTTGAATAGCTTTCAAGTTCAATTTTTCATAAACTCTCTTCTACCTTGTGATAGAGAGCGTCTGGCGGAAGTAAATATTTATATCAACAGCTCACTCAGAGCAAGGTTGAACTTTAAGGGTGGTCTGCTAGCATATCACAAAGATTGCTTTAGTCAACCTCCTGTTAGTTGCACACGTAATGGGAAGGATTCCCTACAAGAGGTGACATTGAGGCTGACGTGCGCTTGAGGTCGGCGCCGGCGAGGCAACTGGATTACCCCGATGAGTCAGTGACGAGCTACTGGAAGTGGTGCGCAGGTGTTCGAGTTTTGTCGTTTCCGGAATGCTGGAGAGCAGCACCGGTGCTCAGCAGAGGAGTTCTGAGAACCACAGTGCTGCTCTCAGCAGCTGCCAGATGCAGACAAGGGCAGGAGCATAAAAGGAAAACCGCAGAGATGAAGGAAATCAGCCTTCGTTCGGTGCACATTGCGCAATACCGAATTATCGGCCCTAAGTAGAGGTGTATAATTCCGAGGCTTCATATGTATTTGCGCGCCCAACTGATGACTAGGATATGCGCTCGCGTGTCGTTACCCATTTAAAATCGGTGGCATGGATACGGGAGCATAAATGACGTGCGAGTCTCGCATCCTTGCAGCAGGTCGTCGGTGTGACATTGTGAATACATAGCCTGGCCACAGCATCAGGGAGGAAAGCGTCTCAGGACTACTACGTATAAAAAATTTAAAAAATAACATAAATATTTTAGTGCGAAACTAGCATACCGGTACTTACTTGTAATTTAACCCATCGACTAAAAAGTTCTGGTACTGGTAGGTATATTGTCGTTTATGTCACCTCCACGTAGCTAAAGCGAATTGGGGAAATTGTCACAGACTTTCTTTCAAAATAACTGTGGAAGCACACCACTCATGCACTCACGGAGATACTCTTACGAGCATTTACGGGACAAGCCATTCACTTGGGTCATATCCTCATTCCTCACTGGATGATACTCTGTGCTCTATTAACGAACCTAATTGAACTTATGACCTGACCTAAACCACTTCTTTATCATTGTTGAAAAGAAACAAACCTCTACATCTATAGTTCGATAATAAATAATCTGAACAGAGACTCACATACCAGTAATTTACCCAGATTCCAGTGCGAGCGTGGATAGAAGCAAACACAATAGGCACACAGAGAAAAGAATAAAGTTATACATTGTAATGCAACAAAGGAATAAGCCACTGACCTCAAACTCTTCCTCTCGCACACCACAGAGTAGTAGTCGGGCGGTAACGCGTCACTGCAGATGAGGTCATCATAGCTGGGGGGCTTATCGTCCACGGGTGCCACCTGCAGATGTCCGTCCTGAAACACCCCCTGCGGGGGACAAGCTCTTTAGTGCGAGTGGAAGGCTGATTGACATAGCAAAATGACGTACAGAACCTATACAAATCAGACTACGGACAAGCAGCGTCCTCAAGGACAAGCGCTGTTAGCAAGAATAGCTGCGATAGTCGCACAACCTGAAAGTGCGAAATGACCTTTAGGAAGTGTGAAAATTTGGTTCACGTATTTCATTCAAAATTTAACTTCACTAGCTTTGCAGCACAAATTTATGATAACTTCGTTCATTATTACCATACAAGAACAACTTAAGAGCTTACAGGGGCGCCAGGCATAGAAAAGATTGGGAGCCACTGGGACACTAGCTGTGAGAAAATGCATAATTAGAAAAGTTTAAGAGACTATTATTATCAGAGTCCTAGTTTAACCCCCGTAGTCGAAAGTTTAAGAGATAGATATAAGAGCTCGTACACGCAGCGCCCATGGGAAGGAAAAATTATGCATCTTATTAAAAGATGAAGCATAATTCCAAAATATAATTGAAGTACACTCAGTAAACATATCATATGCACGCAGCGCCCCCTGGGGCAACAAGCTCAGTTAGTAAGAGCTGCAGAGTAAATGACACAACGCAAAAAGTGTATAACCATACAGACAGTAGCGCAGTTCAATAAAACATCAGGAGCGAGAAATGAATGAATGCAATTACTCCTGTACACTTTGTGCTACGTTTTTTATCACTATAATTCAAGTATATGTATTATAGTAAATAGCAGCAAAAACAAAGACTAAATGTAAATTCAAAAGTATCAACTAATCATAAGCTCCGTACGCCATACTAACAACACTACAAAGTTAACATCCGGTTCTTGTTTGTAACTAGCTACATAAATTAGTATGCAGAACAAACTAAAGCGGGAGAGCTGCATGGACTCCGGTGAAGCACATATTGGCTAAACTAAAGCAGTACAAGACCGGCACAACAGCAAGTAGCGCTATATTGCTCGATGACATCCTCATCACAACAGACAGTATTCTGGAGCACCATAATTGGCACTGTCATTACGGCACTTATCCTGCCACATAAAGCACGGCCGACTCATCCTCCGTGCCAGAATTTCCTTCCCGAACCAACTGCCAGCAATGACCTCAGCCGGCAACAATGCAGACTGGATGTGACGTCATAAGTTCAAGTCCAGCACAGCGTACCCTGTAGCCGAGGCCACTTAGAACGGGGCGGGACTTGGACCAGAACGTTGTAAGTCGTGTCTCCTTTGGTGACGTCACTACACGCACCAACAGATTTAACACTGGTCTATACAACACATGGCTGAGTGTAATGTCGGCACTAAACAACTTATCTCCTTTGGTGACGTCACTACACCCGTGAAAAGAGCAAACGGACATGGGTCAGAGTACAGTGACGTCACCAGAGAGAAGGTTAACAATGACGTTTAGCTCTGGGGCAGGCCGTAAAGTCATGGTCGCCTTGGGGCAGTATCATGAGTACAAGTGTGACGTAACATCACGGCCCACAACTGAGATGGCTGCTGATGACAATAATAATAATAACAAATAGAGCACTCTGAGAGCGCATACCTCCACCAAGTGAGGCAACGGTAGCAAAAGATTCAAATTGGTTCTGAAACAATAATTTTCTTTGTATATTTTCTTTGTATAAACTCCAAAATCTAATCATTTGTGCCTTTTTATATTAATAACAGCTTGTTCATCTTTCTTGAAGATCCGTTCATAAGTTTTTGAGTTATACTGTTAACAAACGTTATGACAAAAATAAGTCAAACATACAAACGAACAAACCGATCTGCACCAAAATTTGAAAATTTATGTCTTTTAACATTACTAACAAACAATATAAATTTTATAAAGATCCATTCATTATTTTTTGAGTTATTGTGCTAACAAGCATAAAATTAAAAACAGTAAAAACGAACGAACGAACAAACGGATCATTACCAAGATTTGGTCATGTACTCTTTGTCTTATACCTAACAACTAATGTTAATTTTATCAAAATCCATCCATAACTTTTGGAGTTATGGCATCGAGAAAATTGAGGCAGACATACAAACAAACAAACGGATGGACATATCTTTACCAAAAGTTAATCATCTGTTCCTCCTAACATACCTAACAATCCCTGTAAATTTCATCAAAATCGGCTCTTAACTTTTTGAGTTATCTTGGTGACAGACAGACAGACAAACACGACGAAAACATAACCTCCTTGGCGGAGGTAATGAAAACACATATTTTTCCAATATGGAAGCAGCGTTCAACATAGGCATGTACCGTCAGATATTCATTCTGAAAGCTAACAACACTTAAGAATCACAGTTGGCATGTAGATTTACACTAGCGGGCAGCCAGTGTTCTCCCGTTAGATATATATAAGTAGCACAATTCAATTTTGCACAGACATGTTGGTTACCTCCGCCAAGGAGGTTATGTTTTCGTCGGGTTTGTCTGTCCCTTTGTCTGTCTGTCACCAAAATAACTCAAAAAGTTATGGACGGATTTTAATGAATTGTACAGGGATTGTTATGATTGTTAGGAGGAACAGATGATTAAGTTTTAGTGAAGATCCGTCCATCCGTTTGTTTGTTCGTCTGCCTCTTTTTTTAATGCCATAACTCAAAAGTTATGGACGGATTTTTATGAAATTTGCACAAGTCGTTAGGTATATTATGAAGAGTAAATGACCAAATTTTTGTGATGATCTGTTCGTTCGTTCGTTAGTCACTGTTTCTAATTCTATGCTTGTTAGCACAATAACTCAAAAAATTATGAATGGATTTTTATGAAATTTATAGGAGTTGTTTTAATGTTAAAAGACATGAATGATTAAATTTTGGTCAGATCGGTTTGTTCGTTTGTATGTTTGACCCATGTTTGTTAGCAGCATAACTCAAAAAGTAATGAACGGATCTTCACGAAAGTTGCATAAACAGTTAATACCATCAGAAAGCACAAATGATTGAATTTTGGAGTTGATACAAAGAAAATTATGGCTTTAACGCCAAATTGAATTTTTCGTTACCGTTGCCTCGTTTGGCGAAGGCATGCGCTCTCAGAGTGCTCTAGTTTAACATCTTATCCTATTCATGATAAAAAAAATAGAGAAATTTAAAAATAAAATACACTGTCAGGACTGTCGCTTCAGCGCATCGACATCTCTTAACCTTTTTCTTTACGAAGTAATCTGCTTTCATGGTAGAAATAGCACTATTTGAAATGTTGCACCTAGACCACGCTGCGCTAACTCCCTGCTGCAGGCACTGCATGTACACAGCAACCTTTCTAGCAAATGTAGCCACAACCAGAAGCGTTCTAGGCTTAAGAACATAAGATGCATCGATCTTCTAGCGGTCAAAAGCAAATTCTTTCGTTTGAAGCATTTGGTAGAATTATAAGAGAGCTCTCGGTGTGTACTATCTTCTCAGCTGGAGCAGTGCTGGTTGGCTTTGACTGCATGAGTGCATTCATATCCTGCGCTCCAGCATCTTAGCTTGGGCGGAAAGTCGTGACTGCAGATACTGTCCAACAACTTCTCAACCTGCAGCAGCAGAAGAAGCGGAGGTATGACGTCACAGATCCGTGGGCAACAGCTTCTCTCAGCTTTTGTCCAGACAAAACCGAGCTGGCCACCTGACCACCCAGTGATCTACGTGTCTCCGCCCTGCCCGAAGGGCTCGCAACAAGCCACAGACGTATAACAATAGAGCTATTAACATATTAGCGGCAGTGTTTGTTGCTGTCGCTTGCTTCATTGACTTATTACTGTTGTAGCTTCGAAGAATACGTGGCTATGCCTCTTTAGATACACGGGCATTGTAAGCACGCAATGTGCTTCCTACGGGGAGAAATAAATGTTTTTGAATTTGAGTGTATTCAGTTTCTGAGCTGGGGACATAATCCAAAAGCCTCACCTCTGATCCAACCGCGGATTCAGCTTTCCACATTAACCTAAATTTCAGCAGGCACGTAATATATATTTGAGAAGGCAGGAGTGCCGGTTGAGAATTATAGGGTAATGTCACATGCGTTCCCGGCTCTTGTGTTTCCCGGTTTAGATGGAATTTCCCGAAGTATTCTTGCCAACTGGGGAAATGTCAGGATTTTCAGAACTCAGCTGCAAGGACTATAATTAAATCGCTGTTTGTGGAACTTCACATCCTAACATCGTAAAGCAAAGCGACGAAATAGCTGGCTTGCATATTTTAAAAACCAATGACACTAACCTTTACGTGATGAAAAGTGGGCAGGGACAGTAAAAGCTTATACAGAACTAGAGCCGCACTCTTAGAACGCAGACCTCCGCCAAGCAAGGCAGTGATAAATAGCAGAATGATTGACGGACAAACAACGCCGTGACGGATCATCACCAAAATGCAATTATCTGCTCCTCGTGGCAATCCAAACGGTTCCTGTCAATTTCAAGTAGTTCCATCTCTAACGTTTTGCGTTAAGTTGGTAAAAGACAGACAGAATAACAGACAAACGGATGGACGGAAGATCAGCAAAATTAAATTGCCTGTTCCCGTGACATTCCTAACAGTTACGGTAAACTTCGCGCAGATCCGTCCTTTGCTATCTGAGTTAAGACGGCCAGAAAAACAAAGCCCGGGAAAAATATAATTTCATTGGTGGAGGTGATAATTCTGCTACTATAAAACCACATCGTTCCAACATTGTAGTCCAATAACATTATTTTCTATTGTAACAGAACACACTACGCTGTAATCCAATAGTTGTTTATGCAATTTAACGCCCTAAACCCCCTCCTCCAAAACAGCTAAATAACAAGTTTAGCAGCATTAACCATAGTTACGTGTTACTTTTGTTAAAGGGTTATATATCCCAGTAGAGTCGAACTATAAAGCGAGGTAGCATATGGTATAAATACGGTATACATTAATTGAAACGTGAACGATTGTCCCAGTGGCGTTAACCCGATACTGTCTTCTCAGGCCTCAAGTTTTGTAGGATTAACATGATGTGAAACGTGACCAAGCGGTCCTGTTGGGCGGTAAGGGACTAACAGGTTACTGCCTACTGGACTCACAAAAGGATATAACAGTGCTATTCTTACGAAAAGTGATGTTTAATGCAGGCAGCTGAGGTCTAAAGGGGCAACAAAAGCATAAACGCATCAAATACAGAACTTTCTCCTTCTGCTCAGTGGCGTGTGCCGTACTGTTGCCAGTAACCCAAGACCGCTCAGGTGCGGCGGCCGCAACACAAGACCCCTCAACACAATGGGCTGTGGGACCGCAATGCTCTCTGAACACAGCCAGGCATGACATTGAGACCATCAGCAGCACAGTGACAAAATGATTGAATTAGAGCAGCACGCGGTGCAGTAGTTACGATACTCTGAACTTCACTGGAGGGTGGAAGGAAGAAAGAAAATGGAAGTTGTAGCAACCATGGGACCCACTGCAGTGGAGGACAAGTACGACGTCCACAAACCTTTTAATGTGTCTCTGGAAATTTTAGGAAAACAGCGGATATCATCCGATGCTCTCCCCGGTAGACAGCAGCTGTTCGCCTAAGATTTTGAAATTGCGTTGGGCTGAAATTAGCCTGGAAATGAGTAATTACTTTTAAAGAACTAAAAGGCATCACGTAGGAGGCATCCTCAAATGCGAAAGATTTCAAAAGCGCAGCCGAGTATATCGACTAATATTTTCATACAAACATTACATTTCGCTTTTGCCACCACAAAGATATTCGTAGTTGAAATTTCAATTCGCTACACGGAGACGTAAAGATCAACAGTCACAAATTTTTGTACACGAGAGGAAGTATGGCAATCAGGGAGCTGCGAAGCAACATGCAGCTTCCGGTCACTACAATCGACAGGATATATATGTATGTGAAAGTTATACAAAAAGTGGCCTTGTTCCAATTCTGTTGTGAGTTCAGTACGGAAATTGGGCCTGGAATCTCTAATTTATCCGCCCAAACGGCACTGAGAATCATTTGGTGGTCCACATATATACTGTAGGTGCACCACACGTGTGTTTGCCAGCATTTTTTGACATCATATATAGTCGCACATTGCAGGAATCTCATCTGAACCTCCTTTACCCACCCACTGGGACTGATTAATGTATTTCGCCTTACATCCCATCAGTACGTTCCATACCAGTTATTCACAGCCGTACTAAAGACACAGAAAAAATACGTTGATCAAGAGAAACATGCCTACACGAGTCCGATTTATATAGTTATTAGGAACCAGATACCTACGTTAATTGATTTAATTCACCCTTGGCGACACAATTTCTGTACCCCAAGGGGTAACTTTACGAGCCGTTGAATGTCACAGGCGTAGGGCATTAGAAAACTGCACCAGGTACGCCCTTCACCGTAACGTTCATTAACTTATTAATTGAAAATTTGTCAAAAGAGACCGACAACATTGGGTCCTGAATAATTCGGATAAGTAAATTCGATCGTTCCACATACGGCGCATTCCCTGCAACTTTTCAAATTGTTGTTACGATTAGCTTTCTGTACGTATAGTTGATCATTTTTTTCGTTGAAAAATATAACAAACAGAAGGATAGGTTTGGTATGCGCTTACCCCAAGCCGTACTTTTCCAAACGCTTGTAACATTTCCACTGCAGCTTTCCTATTAGCTGACTGGAGTGCCCGCGGTGGCAGCAATATACACCAAAAAGATCAATATACGCAAAACGTTAGACAGCGGAAATTGATAGGTCGACGGATATTTGCTCATTCTGCTGTCGCACGAGCATTTGTTGATGACGTGAAGGGTCGTGAAGGGCGCGCTCTAATTTCGGACGGTGGATTAGGGCAGCGGAATTCCTATGCGATAATGTAAATTTATATTTGTTTGTGCAGTGAGAACTGAGGATTCCTGTATACATAGAACGTAGACTCTGTTACTCGAACGACCTATTCCAAAACTGAACACAGCTTACTGTGCGCTTTGATTATTACTCCTCAGTAGTCAAAATATAGTACCAGCCGGCATTGAATAAATTCGAGTAACATGGTACCACTCGACTCGCCCTCTTCAACCGAAATACTCCAAGTCGATCAGCTTTAACTTGTCTGAAGCGTCAGTTCTAACCGTTTGATTTGCTTCTCTCGATAGAACGCTCAGGATTTGAGCTAATAGAATTAGATAACATCAACAACGCCCACTATGCAACTGGTGCCGACGGACGGTGACTTCGAGTCGTGATTTATTCTTTTGAAAAGAATGCAATAAAATGCGATAGTGTGAACCGGATGCAAGGTACATACATGGCTGCTGGGCAGCTTTACTCTAACTTTTTGCAACATTTTATGCCATACAAAACATTGCAATAACTACTTCACCATGCAATAATAAACGCAGGGAGGTATGTGCACTAAACTTTTTCCGTAATAAAAAGTTTTAGTGAAACTATTGCTATCAACGCTTACTTCAACAGAAAACAGGATATTGCTCAATGATGGAGCTGTGATCGAGACTTTCGTGGCCAATAGAGCTGCTCTCGTGTACACGGATACGTAGAGCTGTAGAGCGCTTGCTGACATGAGGTGCTTCTTATGGGCAGGCAGCAATTGCCCTCAGTGAAATCGGTGGTTACACCTGTAATCCACGTCGGTGCTCTTATATAAAGGTTTTTTGTCTGACTGGTAGCCGCTGGTCTTGTAGAGGACGTGTTTGACAAGAGAAATGCAACATAAAAGCGAGAGTCAAAGTAATACTTTCGCCTACTTCTTGCAGGAGCTCCAGTGGCAGATATTATAAAGAAATTTTCTAGGTGAGAGCATCACGCAATTCTCCCCCTCTAAAACTTGAAGGCATTATTGCCGTTACTTCAAAAATTTATTAACTATTACTAAGCTTCTGTTGTACGAGATAAATTATTGCGACGAGATTAAGACGTACGGAATCTCTACACGAAGATAAAATATAGTTGTGACTGTACGTCAATAAAGTTTATTACTTTTTTGCTCATACTCATGTGAGTGAATCAAGCTATTGGTTGAACATTGGCACAGATTAATCTGAAATCTCACTTGAGAAAATGGAAATAGTGAGTTCCAGCTGCTTGAAGGAAAGTTCGTCAGCATGTGATCACTGCAGATATACTGCACATGTACGTACGCAGAATATATCCAATTTGCTATGGGTGCTATACTAAATCCTATATTGAAAATCTTGACAGATATCAACATCACGGGTGCTAATACTGTAATATACACATGTATGCGCTTGTGGTAAAAATTTCAGAGTGTACAGATAGCGGCAGTTATTATGATGTCATAAAAATTAACGGTGGAATGTATACGAAGAATATTGCACCATGTGCGACAAGGTGCGAAGCACTATATCAGCTGCATACTGACTGATAACTGATAGCACAAACAAAAACAACAAACCCGCGGTATTGAACAGGAATATTAGACTTTAGTGAACCAATAAATTAAATAACGTCTACTCGCTCCCATTACGATCGACTTATGCGCTTCAGGTAAAGGTAAAAATGTATTTAAAAATTGAGGGCTGTTACTCATCCCTTCGACCTGTTTCCCAATGCGTGCAGGCGCGCAGATGCATGACTGCGAGGTAAAAACTAAAGGCAAAGTGTTCGTTCTATTACCTCGACCAAGTCGATCTGCTCAGAGCTCACTTGTCCGAAACCTCTGACGAATGCTTAGACCTCGTCACGCTGGATTTAATGACAGGCGGTAATGTTGAATTTGGTTACCCATAAGACGGCCCGTACCTCAATCAAGTTCCGCAAAACGGAATTAGCAGCCGTCTCAAGCGTACTTGGGTTGCTTTTAACACTTGAGACACTATTCAAAGTGGCGAAACAAAAGCTCTTACCCAAGATTTTGCAGCTTAGATCGACTTTACGAGTCAATCGAACGAGTCATGCGCACGCCATCCAACTCACAGCCGCTTTCTTGCAGCGTTATAGCACACACACTTATTGTGCCGAGGCCACTCTATACAATCGTGCGCTCAACTTATGAGCGGACGTGCAGTTCGCACGTGGTTCATGCTACCGTATCTATGCTACCGACTTTCACTGTGTATCGGGGCCGCGTGTGAGCTGAACGTCCACTCATAAGGATAGCGTCCTACGCAAAAGGGCCACCCGGCGGTAGTCAACAATTTATTCCCTTTGTAAATCTACATTCAAACCTACAAGAGGTACGCAATACTACATATGTATATGATTTTCAGCGTAACTAAACTGTCGTAAGTACACGCTTTACCCCCCTGAAATACTACGTGATAATTGGCATAATTACAAAAGTATAAAGCAGTGCGTCATTGCATTAACTTTCTTCCCGCAAAATGATTAACAAAGCGACGAAAAAACAATATGCCAAAAAATTGTCCACGCCATGTTTATTTTATAATTCAGAAGCGAGAATACAAAGAGAACATAGGCTTTGTTGTCTTACGTACAGTATATGGGAAAAGTTGAAGCGATGAAGGCACATGGTAGCTCCAAATAAGAGCGATATGGACCGACCATGTGCTGCAAATGCAGGCAAAGAAAGTGCTGTGGGCGCAGTAGACAGACACGATGAGATGATGCAGAACAGAAACGACGGGCTACACGCAGTCAGGCGCAGACGCTGCCGTGAACCAACCCCCCCCCCCATGACTAGCAGGTTCACAAAAGCTCTCTCCTGAACTAAGAGAAAATGACGGCACGCGCGAGCCCATCGGAGGGGTAGTGAGGTGATTGCCCTCCATCCATGTGCTGGTGCTAACGCATTGATGTGCTGGTGCTAACACATTGATGTGCTGGTGCTAACGCATTGATGTGCTGGTGCTAAGACATTGATGTGGTGGTGCTAACACACTGATGCCTGGTGCTGACACACTGATGCGCTGGTGCTAACACACTGATGCGCTGGTGCTAACACATTGATGTGCTGGTGCTAACGCATCGATGTGCTGGTGCTAACACACTGATGCGCTGGTGCTAACACATCCATGTACTGGTGCTAACACATCCATGTACTGGTGCTAGCACATCCATGTGCTGGTGCTAACACATCCATGTGCTGGTGCTAACACATCCATGTGCTGGTGCTAACACATCCATGTGCTGGTGCTAACACATCCATGTGCTGGTGCTAACACATCCATGTGCTGGTGCTAACACATTGATGTGCTGGTGCTAACACATTGATGTGCTGGTGCTAACACATTGATGTGCTGGTGCTAACACACTGATGTGCTGGGGCTAACACACTGATGTGCTGGTGCTAACACATTGATGTGTTGGTGCTAACACATCGATGTGTGTGCGCCTCAGTGTTCCAAGAAACCAAGTGATGCACATTCGCAATCTCTGTCTCGAACTGAGAGAAAATCAACAGGACGAGTGTAGCAATCAGTTATCAGTCTGGCAAAGGGTGACTGCCGACTTAAACTGGCGGGTGTTCCTTCACTGGACAGTACATTGTACATTCATGAGATAGTGGCATGGGATATCTGCTAAATACAGAGGACAGGCCAAGAATAAATATATATGATTAGATGAAGGAACAGGAGCACAGGATGTCAAACTTATAGAGGAGAACATCGGTATCTTACCCAGTGCGCGGCAGGCCCGAACTTCAATGGTATGCGAGTAACAGATAACATTGCAAGGCCTAAATAATAATTTCGATTTTTAGTTGGTATTGCATTACTGGTACTGTAAGGATATTTTCTGTGAAGGACGCTCAGCCTAATAGGGTTTACCTTTTCATGGGTGATTTAATATGGGAATTCTCGGAAAGAAACAACACAGTTAGTATAGAGAGGGTATCACTCACTAATATTTCAGTAATACCATACGGAAGCAGGATCTGCTACACACGGTGAAGTTGCCAGTTCTCCCTATATGACCTCGACATAGGCCGAAGCACGAAGTTTATCTGCTCGAGAGCAAACGGATGCAAGGACTGTTACAAAGCCTGGGAGCTGGGCAATCCTCCAAGTCACGTGACGCACGGTATCGTTACCAATTATTATCATATTACATATTCGTGTGTATAATACAGCTGTAAAACATACGGTAGTAGTAGAAGTAGTTTCGTCTCATCCATATGTATCCACATACTCAGCTTTCGGTCCATGACGTGTACGCTAGCAGGCTACAGTACATTAGCTACGGCAGGGATACACTATACAATTGCAAGCACAACTTGGTGCCAGGATGAGTAGCTGGCACGTCCTTCATGCTACCGACTTTAAATACGTGATGCCCAGACCCAGCCAGCACAACGGTACGCAGTGTGAGCCTCAGGATGCTGATCACACGGCACAATCCTGACCACGATGCCTCGGCGAATGTTCCGTCTATCGCCGCATGGCGCAATGGCGTTCTGAAACATGATGCAATCGACTTGCCAGACACGATATGGTAAAAGTCATCTGAAGTTGTGTTTTCTTCATATATGATTCCTGGAATTTTGGCTTACGCACTCGTTCTCGCCATCTTTGCGTGGTGGACTGCGACATGTGTGCGGCATAGAATTCATTGCCGGGCTCCTATTCGACTGAGCACTGCAAGCGTGTAAGTCAGCCGTGAAAGGCTTTTGAGTGGAGTGAATCTCCCCTGTAGCGCTTCGATCGGGCGGCCTAGCTGCGATCGTCTCCCGCCCCAGTTAGTTGTTCATCACCCGTCCTTTGATGCCTGGTCATTCAGTTTTTATTTATAAAAATAATCTAATACTAAGAATGACCGTCGTGTGTTTATAAATATATAAATATAATATATATTTATATGTTTGGTGTCACGCTCTTAACGAAATAGATAGGCGGAAATTAGCCCAGGTTGGAGGCTCTGGTGCTCCTCTCAAGCTCCATTGAAAGTGATAGGCAGAAAA
>LQNS02278140.1:10504686-10515137 GCA_001587735.2 Parhyale hawaiensis | reverse complement strand
ACTCTGCTTTGATGTCAGGCACAAGGTACACTCATTTACACCACGACTTTCTTGTGGCTCAAGCTCTTGATCCAAATCATCAGTTGAGTTTAGAATCACTGGCTTGAACCAGTAGTACCGTCACATCCACATGTATCCACATACTCAGCTCTCGGTTCATGACGTATGCGTTAGCAAGCTACAGTACATTCGCTTTGCCAGGGCTACACTATACAATTGCAAGCACAACATGGTGCCAGGATATACAGCTGGCACGTCGCTCATGCCACCGACTTTAAATACGTTATGCCCAGACCCAGCACAACGGTACGCATTGTGAGGCTCAGGATGCTGATCACACGGCACAATCCCGAACACGATGCCTCGGCGAACGTTCCGTCTGTCGCCGCATGGCGCAATGGAGTTCTGAAACATGATGCAATCGACTTGCCAGACCCGATATGGTAAAAGTCATCTGAAGTTGCGTTTTCTTCATACATGATTCCTGGAGTTTTGGCTTACGCACTCGTTCTCGCCATCTTTACGTGATGAACTGCGACATGTGAGCGGCATAGAATTCATTGCCGGGCTCCTGTTCGACTGAGCACTGCAAGCGTGTAAGTCAGCCGTGAAAGGCTTTTGAGTGAATCTCCCCAGTAGCGCTTCGATCGGGACGCCAAGCTGGGATCGTCTACCGCCCCAGTTGGGTGTTCATCACCCGTCCCTTGATGCCTGGTCATTTAGTTTTTATAAAAATAATAAGATAATAATGTCAGTCACGGTCAGACCACTGATGAAGTTTGACTTTGAAGGTGCATCACAGACATTGAGATACGCAGCTACATTTCACATATAAATGTGGGGTTGACCAACTTATCATTCGACTCTGATCCACATTAAAGTGCACGGACAAATGAACATACAGACTCACATAGTCAATTTCATTCATTGCGTTTTTCAATCTATATCATCATACGCTGAACATCTTAGCGTGAGAGAGGTGAGATCGTCGTCATTTTTTAATGTTTCATTTTTTTTGTATCAAAATCAAACGATTTCGTACAATTCCAAAGTATAAAGCAAATGTTCCCACGGCTAGCATCTACAACTACTACGCCATTTCATAACAATAGATATTGCACATGATAATTCAGTACTAAGATTTGTTTCCAGTAACCACTTCATTTATTCTTTAGAAGTAAATCTTTATTTTATTTTTAAATACTCGTAATTTCGATTGACAAAAGCATTCAAGGTAGGAAAACTTGAGATTTTAGAATTTTGTCGAGTGTAACAGGTCAAATACCGATGCAGATAGCTCTCCTTTAATTAGGTACCTCCGCCCAGGAGGTTAAGTTTTAGTCGAGTTTGTTTGTTTGTCTGTCTCTTCGTCTGTCTGTCTGCCAGTCACAAAGATAACTCAAAGAGATTGGACGGATTTTCACAAAATTTTTAGGGATTGTTAGGAGAAACACATGATTAACTATTGGTGAAGATTCGTTCATCCGTTAGTTTGTCTGCCTCTTTTTTCAATGCCATAACTCAAAAAGTTATGGACGGATTTTTACAATATCTACAAGAATTGTTAGGTACATCACGACGAGTAAATGACAAAATTTTTGTGACGATTTGTTTGTTTATTTGTCTTTATGTGCGATTCTATGTTTGTTAGCAGAACAACTAAAAAGTCTTGAATGGATCTTTATGAAATTAACAGAAATTGTTAGGAATGCTAAAAGACCTACATGACCAAATTTTGGTGTTGATCGGATCGTTCGTTTGTGCGTTCGACTTTAATGTTGGTTAAAATGTCTGTCAGAACATAATTCATGAACTTGCCGACGGATCTTCAAGAAAATTACAGAATGATTTTTTACAGTCAAAGGGCACAAATGACCAAATTTGGATCCTGATAAAGAAGAAATCGTAATTTTAGAAACAATTTGAATATTTTCGGTAATATTACTTTTCTTGGCGGAGGTATACGCTCTCAGAGTGCTCTTGTTAACAATTAGACACTCGCATTCCGTATAAGACGCTGTTGGACTCCTGCGGAAAAGCGTATTTTATGCACGCACGTATAGTACACACAACTCGCGTAACTATTTCGAAATACCAATGTTTCTAATCCGGAACGTTACCATGGTATGGAATTCATTAGGAGGATCTGTGTTCAGTCGTGTCGATATGCGGGCGTTCAAGCAGGCTGCGAAGGTTTTTTTTCTATAAATTCTTCTTCTTCTTAGCAGCGCCTTGAATATCAGCTTGGTGTCTTGTGCTTCATTTGGGTAATTCCCGTCCTATGATATCCAGGCGCGAAGTTTTAATAATAAATCAAACTTGATCGTCCAATTTTGTCAATTGCGTACCCGAAGTACATAAACTAATTTCTTGTCAACTGCTAATTCAACGCTCCTATACTTTGCACCGCTGAACTATATCATTCTCGCCTTCAGATTCTATATATGCTTAACCTCTACAACACTAACACTAAATAAATATATCTTGAACATTAAATACATAATCAGAAGAATATAAACAGTTGCTGTTCGCAAGTGTTAACAACGCGTTAGCACTAACGAGTACGTGCATGGCTTACGTAATGTTCTGAGACGAGTATAAAGTAAGCTCGTCACTGCTGCCCTTCCCATCTCTACTCGAATGGTAAAACGACAAAATTTCCAAATGCAGGCACGTCGATGTTTCCCTAATTTTTAAAGTGTTTTCGACCCAAGTTGAAAATCATGCACTCTGTGTTGGTGATTTTGTTTAAGCTACCTATGTAGTTGCTACGTTTGAGTCACAGGCCTCGTTTTAGCAAAAAAAAAAAAAAAAACGTTTACGGGGACTATTCATTCAACTGTGTTAGAGATTTAAAATCAAAACTGCTAATATTCGTGGTGCTGCTTATGAGAAGAGTGGGCAAGACTTCACTACATTCGTAATGCGACTGGTTCTCAGCAACTGCGTGATAGACAACAGGATATTGTCAAGTACGGGCCTCACTAGCCGTACCGTAAGTTTTTGCCTGCCTGCTGCATGCAATCCTGCAGCTCGAGCCGTCTTACTGCCTGTAATAGTATATAATTTAGACAGACCTTCCTTCGCAGACCAAGACGAAAGAAATACAGAAATTCGCTTATCACACTCCGCGATTGTTACATTTGTCTTCGTCAGTGGCCGTATATTTATTTCAAGGTCAAGATCCTGTCCAAATTATGGGGGACCGGGACGTGAGGGACAGAGATCACATGTCTGGGTTCGCAAGGCGTTTGTTGTTGAGGTGGTAACAGGTATGCTGTATAAAAGTGGACGATTTTCCTGCACCAGCGCCCCACTTGTTGCGCCGGTGCAAGTTTATTTATTTATTTATTTATCGTATATTTTTTCAGGGGCGGGAGGTGTTCATACATTATTCTATTACAGCATACATTAAAATTTTTGTGAACATTCATTGCTTAATAATATTACAGCCATGAATTTACAACCTAAGCAACAAGGCTCAGCGCCATCACAGAGCAAACTAGTTAACTGAACTGGCACCCCAATAGTACCAGCTAGCGATTATCGTCACAGGAGGAGCAATATAATAATTATTTTTTTGCTAATATGACAGCTTATTGCATAAAAATAGGGAAAATGCAGTCATTTCTTCCCGATGAGATATCTGCATGGCTAACACAATTTCACCTGATTGACTAAATACTATATCATACAATATTATCCAAAAGTTATGACAGTACCATACGGCACGATCTACAGTACAAACATGGAAATTCTAAATAATGTATTTGTATCTCATAATAGGACGCTTTTCGTCAAATGAATTATCATTTGATAATTAATCATTTGATTTGCTTAACCACCGTTTCCGCCAAAAGGCGATCCGCACAGTGATGCTAGTCGGCCAGGAGTCGCAATTAGGAATATCCTATCTCGACATCGGCTCACCTCTGCAAATAGTAAAAGTTGGCTCAGTGCACTACAACTGGCNAAAAAAGCGCAAAGAATAGGAAAAGACACTCGAGTGGATGGGTCCTTACATGGCCTTTCACACGAGAGAGACTAGAGGTGTCTCGTCTACAAGGTCAGCTATCTCGATCAACAGTCCATCTCAAGGAACAAAAAGGGGGAAAGATAGAGAACCTACCTAAATTGATAAAACTAACCTTCTCAGCAGGAACTGCGGTTAGGTGCGACACTCCCTGCGGAGAAGGCACTCTGGGTAACCCTTGGGTACGTGATTTCATCAATCGAAAACTACCACAGAATCGGAGCACTTGCCATTATGTTAGTATCTTTTAAACGACTGAGGAAAGAGTAGACTACAATTTACTTATCTCACGTTCTTGCAAGCAGATGGGTAAAGCGCATGTCCCTTATAAATAGTGAGTTCATGAATACAAAAAATATCTTAGCTTTACATCAAACTATAAACACTAAGATAGCAAAAGCTCGTGAGAGTAACTGAGAGATCTAAGTATATCTTAGCTAGAATATGCATAAGGCCTACTGTATGTATTTCTCAAGTAGGAACTTAACAGTACTATAAATTGTGATTTAGTTCAGTACATATAGACCGAAACAGTACTTGACTCTTAAGTCCAAGTGGCTTCTGACGCTGGCGGCCAAAATGGGAAAAATGGGATTTTTCAGATACGGTCATGCAGGCAAACGTCCAAGTGCGTCCCCGCCGTATCCAAGATACTTTCTCCGCAAGAAAAATGTTACGTACCTTGGAATTTTTTTCGTCGGTATTAGATAGAAGAAAAGAATAGCTCTTGAGAAAATCCCATTTTTCCGTTGCCGACTTTTGGCCGCCAGCGTCAGACCTAAGAGTCAAAAACTGTTACGGTCTATGTTCGGCAGAAACTTGGAAGAGTCTGTCCCACTGATCTTTCCTCCCCAGCAAGCAATGGTCTGGCATACGTCAACCCGAAATCTATTTTGTTTCAGTGCTTTTCTTCATTCAAACAGAGTTTTTTAGAAGCGCATGCAATGAGAGGTCTAACGGGTTTTAAGAATATTATTTAATATTTATCAAAGTAGTGAAGTGTTAGTTCATGCACAAGAGCGCCGTTAACCGGTGCGTGTAGTAAAAGCGTTTGGAAGTCATGAAGTCTGCACCGGAGAAACCACGGACGACGCTGCTGGAGAAAGTAAATTTTCTATTTTATTTTTAAACGCATCGGACACGGAGCGAAAACTTAGACACCGAGACGTACGTGGGCAGCTGATGTTGTAGATCTGCTACAGTTTCCAACGAGCGGTATCATTAAGCTTAAGTAGATACCGGTACCTATAGTTGCGTATATGTTAAGGCTTGAGCACTTATAAGAAAGTACTCGTATAAATTGAGAAGGTAACGCGGGCTTAGTTTCACGAATACCTATTTCCAACAGAGAAAATTATGCTATAATAGTTGGAAAAATATCAGATTTCATAAGCGTTGCACTTATAAAATTAAACTTTTCATTGACAGCCAATATATGCCTTAAATTATCTATCAGAAGATAGAGCGCACATGCGCAAAAAAAGAACAACTGTACGTACTTCAATTGGACGACGACCAGCATAGAATACATACTGTAGGCATGTCATACTGCACAGTAGGTGTAACAAACACGACGAAAACATAACTTCCTTGGCGGAGGTAATAAATATGTGTACCTTTCTGATAAAGACAGTACATTATTACCGTCAGCATAAGCAGTTTTTTTCTATTCTTAGGGTTCTTTTCACCAGTAGAGAACATTTTATTGAAGTCTCATCTATCAATCGCATAGGAAGAATTTGTGACTTTCCGTGGGCCGTTAAGTGCGGATTATTCTATCGTCTCATTATTAGTATAATAAATTACTGAGGTACGGAACGGTCTGTGGTTTGATGATGAGCAATATGCAAGAGTTATATATAATGTACTATCGACACCTGCGTGGAAGCTCACAACGTCACCAATAACAGTTTATTAAAAGTTTAGAGATGATCCGTAATAGGACAAAAATGAATTCCAGAGTACCTTCAGATCAGATGCTAACTCACAAGTAGCTTTTATGAGATCCCAGCACAAACACCAAATATTAGATATTAAAAAGCAGAAAGCTTTTGAACATCCTTGCGGACGGCAGTTTCGCTGTATCAGTATGAGCACCACATCCTGCGGTGACTCACAAAGCTAATGATAACTGCAGACTCTATACACCGTAGAAAGACACAGTAAGGGTCGTGGCACACGATGCCCTCACACACAGAACGCTGCTGCTGTCCATCTCCGGCTCCCACAGATCCTGTTCACACGATGTTGGTATTCGTATCCTGTCAGGTCGGCAGGCAACAGTGACACATGAACTTGACTCATCTACTGCATAGTATGTAACGTTGGTGCTAACCCCCGCTGTAAGATTCCACTTTGAGTCGGAAGGCATCCTAGCGATATGTTGATTCACCGGGACTCTAACGATCAGATAAAAACAATGTACCAACGTGGCCACAATCACAGCTAGAAAGAAACGTTTCGGGTGCTAAAAATCCCTCATCATTGCTCTTATCATACAAAAATAATTTTTAAGAGGCATTTGTGAATAAAGTACACAAAATGTACCTAAGTTATAATAAAAATAACAGGAAATAACTACGAAATCATGAGGAGTTTCACAGCCGATGCCCATTCGTTTACTTTAAGACGACAGTATTGCGTCATCGGTAGTTCGTGAGTCAGTCATGAACTCCCTGCGATAAAATTAGCGCAATAAATTACGGCATAATCTGGTGTGAAGTGAAGATAAGAGATACGATGGGTCAGAGGAAGCGCCAACACTTGTACTTGCTTCCTCTGATAAGAACTGGTGCGGCTATAAGGGCGCGTTGTTAGCGTATGCAGGCGCTGGTACTGCGGTTAGCAGCGAAGTTTGCTGGACATTATTGCGCGCTTGGCAGCTGCAACCAAACCCCACGCATCACTTGCGGCTGAAGGCATAGTTCGAACAAAACTATTTAAGTGTGAATGCTGCAGCCCAAAACAGCTGGTAATGCTTACAAACTAATACAGGAAATCCTCGATTCAGACCGCTCTTGTTTTACACATATTTCCTGATTTTGGTTGTAATTTTTCATATCCGCGTACCCGTTATATATTCTTATCAATCATGAAGACATTTATTAAGTACCCTGAAGTAAAAAATTACAACTTAATAAAAACTTCGTAAAACAAGGCTTAGGGTGGTCTAAATCGAGGACTTGATGCAATTTACACCTGTACGCGGTATCGTACCACATTGGAGGCTGGCTGAAGGCATTTATTAAATATCGTTAGACAATTGACGATTACTTTCTAGTGTAGGTAGAAATTTAATTCACTGAAATCACAAGCATAGCTATTATCGTTTGAAATAATGTGCAGCAGATAAAAACATTGCCGTCATAGATAAATTGAGGGGCGAGTCGAAGCGAAAAACTAATGCTGACCTCCAAATTAAGCTATTTTCTTAAGTTTGGACTAGTTCAAAAGCTCGTTAGGGATGAGCCTGAGCAAAATAGGGTTAAGCGTGAATTAGTTACCTTTCGCATAAGGGCTAAACGAGTATCAATATGGGGATAGAAGTGCATCAGATAGATGCATAAATGGCTATCTTTTAATGATTATATGTCGTCTCATACAGGTACACATCATCAAGCAACAACACGGTATATTTGCTTGACTGTATACGGATATCTGCGCACGCAGCAGTTTACCTTCGGATGAAGGCTGCACCCACACCCATGCGTATCTCTTAATTACGAAAATTCAGCCTAGAGCCGGGCATAAACTTGCTCCAAATTCATACATCGCTCTCCTTACCGATCGAGTAGATTTTTTTATTATGTATATTAGTCTACGAAACTAGCAATGACGGGTACCATAGAATATACGTAGAGCGAGAACAATGTAATTTGGATTAAAGTTAAAAATATTCCGCAGAGCAGAAGCTAATACGTGCGCACACAAAACAAGTGAACTGGACAGAATTTAATAATTTTTCTAAGCAGACAGTGGCTCGCAAAAGTATACGTTATACGTCTGTTGGCTAGATAACATTTGCCGATGACCTGTCGAAGTATTCAACGAATTACTTCCCGGAATGTTTGCTGAAAAAATTAATTCAGGCTCAGTGATAATAATAATCTCCTAGGATAACATAGCAGCTGATTTCTCATAAGTGATACTCTTCAGGCTCATATTTGGGATGATTGCAACCACAGTTGCGGAGTCTGATGATCAAGTCGGACTCAGACTTTGCAACGCTCATTGCGACGGTCAACTATTACACTTCTGTAGTCTATGGCGCTACACTGGGATTAGAAAACAAAATGTTTATTTCTCATATGGATGCGGCGTTCTGTTTTACAGTGTACATCGGAAAGTTGTAAACGGGGAATCTTGCATCACGATCATTATACAGTCTACGTTTACTACAATGCCCATATTTCATAAAGCATTACGAGTAAAATAACGAAAGAACTGTGAATGCAGCTCTTTTTTATAGGTGAGTAAATAGCAAGGACACTGACCGCACAAGCGGATGCATTGAATGTTTTTCACGGCACTAAACAATTATCGTCGGTAGGAATTGCTATACTTTTTCAGAACCTGGAAACTCTTTACAAGAAAAGGAAATATTATTGATATGAGAATCGCGAAACAGTGAGCAGCAGAGTTCATGGGTTGACCTGCGCCTATAGGTACGGAGTGCAGTGCCGCTCATTCGGATAGCTTATTGACGATAAGAGCAAGAGGCAAATACATGCGGTTATCGAGGAAAATAGGTCATGCACGCAGCTGCAAGGCTCAGCGCTGCGCAGTACGCCCGGGGTACAAAATAAAATTTCAGCCTCATCATTAACCGCAAAGCGCACAACAAAATCAGAGCGCCTGTGGTTGGCCGGCGAAATTAGGATTTTGAGGCTTGACTGTGGCAAAACTTGGGACAGAACCGTTGGACGACTGAAACCACATTCAGCGGGTCGAAACCAGGGCACTTGACTGAAGTTCTAACAAGTCGAGCCTCGAAATTTCAATTTCGCTTGCCAATCGAACGCACGCTGTTGAGTTTCTAGCGTACGAGTAGCAATATTTGCGAAGTTGAGAAAAGCTTATAGCTACACGATAAAATAAGGATTATACATGTTTTCAAACGTCTTAGTCCACTATTGAACCTTTCAGTCCTTTTTAGGATATAGATACGGTGAGTCAGAGGACAACGGAATTCATCCAAATCCGGGATGTTGTTTTAGGCTAAGATATAATGGAGGAGAGCAAGAACGAAGCTGCAGTGAGACTGGAGAAGTTATAGTTAGCACACAAGTCACGTGTGCTGCGCCCTTCTCATCCAGAGAGTTGTAACAGGGAGAGTCCCTAGGATGAGAATACGTGGGTGTCCCAGAAAAAAATAACTGCTGCTCGACTTCCCGCGTAATTACGACTTTCTTCCCGGGAGTTCCCTACATGAGGCTAGAGAAAAAAAATGAGATGAACTTCATCCCCCAGCATATGAGATGCAGTAGTATAACAATACTGCTTTGTTGGCGAATAGGTTTGCACAAAGATACTACGATCCTGGACGGTGCAGAATCAAAACTCCCGGTGATGCTTTTTCGAGTGTTCCGGCTGTTCAATGCAACGATCACATATCTCGTATCTTTTCACAAACAATTCGTCCTAATACAGCTTACCGAGGTGCACCATGCACAGAATGATTTTTTTCCTAATTCAAAACCTAGTAAATATTGTGTATGTCCATATAGCTATGAGCTGCTTGCACGTTGCTCGAATTACAAGAAACCACGGAAATCCATCACGGAACTAGAGCACTCTGAGAGCGCATACCTCCGCCAAGTGAGGCAACGGAAGCAAAAAAATTCAAAATTGTCTCTGAATCCATAATTTTCTTTGCATAAACTCCAAAATCCAATCATTTGTGCCTTTTTATATTAATAACAGCTTATTCAATTTTCTTGAAGTTCCGTTCATGACTTTTTGAGTTATAGTGTTAACAAACGTTATGACCAACATAAGTCAAACATACAAACGAACAAACCGATCTGCACCAAAATTTGATCATTTATGTCTTTTAACATTACTAACAACCCTTATAAATTTCATAAAGATCTATTCATTATTTTTTTGAGTTATTGTGCTAACAAGCATAAAATTAAAAACAGTGACAAACGAGCGAACGAACAAACGGACCATTACTTAAATTTGGTCATTTACTCTTTGTTATGTACCTAACGACTCATGTTAATTTCATCAAAATCCATCCACAACTTTTTGAGTTATGGCATCGAGAAAAATGATGCAGACAAACAAACAAACGGATGGACATATCTTTACCAAAAGTTAATCATCTGTTTCTCCTAACATACCTAACAATCCCTGTAAATTTCATCGAAATCGGTTCATAACTTTTTTGAGTTATCTTGGTGACAGACAGACA
>LQNS02278140.1:10485447-10504217 GCA_001587735.2 Parhyale hawaiensis | reverse complement strand
CGACAAGGAAGGTGACCACATTCGTGACGGAGACGACAGGGGAGTAGATGAGCTGTGGTATCCCCGCGAATAACAAGATGATGCCCATGGAGCCCACCACGGAGAGCAGGCACTGGATGGATGAAAATATCGCATTGCGACGTCCCCGCTCTGTGGAAAGCAGAGCGACGATGTGCAAGTCGCGTTGGGTGGGACGTGAGATCTGCGCACTGAGCGTCATGTTGCGCCAGGCGTAGAGAGGATCTCTTGCTGAACGAATGAATTGTGTAAGGCTTTCCCGGAGCGAGGGACTCGCTTAGGAGATTAAGCCGATGAGCACTGAAGGGGGGGGACTGGAGGGTAGGGAGGAGAGGATTGCACACAGGGTTGCCTCACTGCAGGGGAACGGCTTCACCAGCGGCACCGTCACAAATCGTGTTTGCTGTTGTGTTAAATGATTTTTTTTAAACAGATGACAAATATAACAGCGAGCACGAGGGATGGATAGGGTAGAAGGTTGCCTCACTACAGGGAAATGTCTTCACTTCACTAGCGGCACTGTCAGTGACCCAGTTTGCTGTTGCATTGAATATCTAGTCTTTTAGACACGAAACGAAGCACTGAAGAAAAACCTTACTATGCGCGACAATAGTTTTTGACACTTATGCAACGCCCTTTTGACACTTATGCAACGCACTTTTGACACTTATGCAACGCACTTTTGACACTTATGCAACGCACTTTTGACACTTATGCAACGCACTTTTGACACTTATGCAACGCACTTTTGACACTTATGCAACGCACTTTTCAGTTGTGCGCAGAGAAGTCACAGGTAGACCAGACCCGGTCGGGCCAATAGAGAATCGGTTTGTGTTATCACGTTTGTCTCTGGAGTTCAGCGGTAACTTGCGGGTTTGACCCGCTCGAAACACAGATTCAGCACGGTATTAAAGAAGATGATGGAGCAATGGTTCAACCGATGCCGGTCATGTCGCAATGTTCACACGGTGGCTGAAGTTAAGAGCTCGTGCCCCTGTAATGTAAAAAATAAGGCAGATAATTAAAACAAGTACATAAATGAATTCGAAATACATACACTAAGCATCAAAGGATATCTAAAATTTCACGCACGGACATACAGACAGTGAGGATAAAAGAAAATTACGCAGAAGCTGTTCTCAATAGCGCATCTTAGGCACAGACAGTATGCTCTAGAATGGAACTAGCATGCTGTCGGTGAATATGCTGAATTTTCCCTCCCCGCTGTCACAAGTTGAATGCTTGCTGTTGAAGCTTTTTGATTACACTGAGCAACAAGGAATTTGTTGTCGAAATTATTTCAACTGTATTATCATCAGTTCTACCTTGTGATTCCAAATCTGAAGACCGTTTTTGTCCATCACGTCCCATTTCCAAGCAATCACGTCCTGTTTCTTGTACTTCATCAGTGCTATTCCTACCGAACGCCCACTGGGAACGTTTTCAGAGGAGTCCTGTAATGCTATTCCTACGAGAATAACGAGTAGGAATATCTAAAAAAAAATGACGTGCTAGCGAAATTCCAGTCACAGATCTAACATCAGGGTGAGGTATTGAGTTTGAAACAGTTCCTAAAGTTCAGGTAACAGGGAAAAATTAAAATTTTGTTGCCCTGTTTTATCTGACTTGGGGCGTGGTCAATTATCTTTCAGTATGCTCCCTGAAAATAGGGGTATAGTATATGCATATGTGAAGGCGGCTATAGAGGTTAAGCAAAGACTAACACTGACAATTGTAACTAGAGTTGCGCTATTGTTTCCACTTGTACTTGCTTTCGAACGTGAAGGAAACGCATGTGGAGTTCCCGGGCAGACTGTTGTAAAGTGGTTTTACAAGTAGTGTATTTCTGAACTATTTTCTTCCTCTTTTATTTTTTACTCAGAGTTGTAGCTACGTTTTATCACCTTCAAGGAATACGTGAATGCAACTTCACTTGAATGAAAAACATTCCTGTTTGTAACCAGAGTATAGGTTGTCCAAGTTAAATTTTGCAAATTCAACAAGCGCGACTGTTAGTTTGACATTGCGAACTGTAGCTCTTTGGATCTAAATATTAGCAACTTTATAGCGCGTAAAGGGATTATCGAATTTACTTTTTTATGTATGTAAAGTGGCATGGTTCTAAGGTACTCCTCTCAACAGCACGGACAGTATTGCTATTTCGTCAGTTGTTTAAAGGGCGATATTGAAAACCAATCACCGATTGCATGTTTTATAACATATATAATCCGTGATCAACGAAAAAGTAGTAGGTATAGAAAACCTTTGCAAGTTAGTTAACTGGCACTGGGATTTATAACACTCTACGGAAATAATGTAACGCGGGTACGAAAGTTCCACTATAATTAAACACCTTTCCCTTACGAGCACAAGTCGAGGAATCTAAGAATATAAAATTTTCCTAGTGTACGAGTCCTGTCGTAACTTCAAGAATTACACGCACATGCTAGTGCAAGGAGGGAGGTGGTAATGGCTCACAAATGAATGGTAGGATGAGTTGAAAGGCTTCCGGTGTACGATAAGCGAGGTGCATGAGGACCGCCAGCACACGTCAGCACGGCAACATGTAACTGTTACACGCCGATCGCAGCACGTCGTGGGAAAAGTAATACAACGGAAGCATTTAAAGGATACTGCTACCTCCCTAGCATAACAGCAGCAACAGCTGGGGTTTACTCATCAAAGTATGAGTCAAACTCTTACTTTTTGTGGCTGTATGGAAGTTGAACGATATGAGCTAACCGTGGCATTTCATTGAATGAGAGCTGAAACCAATGATACGGACGGCAATGAAGTTCATTTTGATAGGATTGGTGGTTATAAAACCCCTAAAATGTCGTGTAACTCGAAAGCGTTTAAGAAATAAGTTCATCTTGACCTAGTTATAAATGTCCGTGTGGGTTGCAATATATTCGAATCGTGGTCGTAACCAAATTATCGTCGCGAAGTTGAAGGATGAACTGTACTGTGTGCAAATGTGCCCAATCACTTTGTGCATTTTCTACTCTATAAAAATAACACTTCACATGAGATAATAAAGTATTAGCTATCGTAAAGCTGATAGTGGAAATGACCTATTCATATATACTGCCAGTTTTCGCTCAGGTGGATGTGGTACGATTGGTATGTGACGTCTAAACATACATATATGTATATTAATATGCAGGCATAGATATATGCATCATTAGAAATTATCGATTATGAACATGAAATAATCAATTTGAAGAGAAACTAGATCCAGTGTAACGTATATTGTTAAAAAATGAATAAAATTAACATAATATTTGCATACAGCTACCGAGTTATACGTAGCTAAAAGGAATCTCTGGAGATAAGAAGTTTATTTAAGGCCAGCAACAATTGGAGGCAGCTCGGCCATATAACAAGCAGCTTGAAGAGTACCTATACAGTTACACGGTATATGCATGTTGTGTAGCTCAAGTAAATGCTTGTAAGCAATGGCTACAGCAACTCGTTCTTCGATAACGCCATGAGCAACTATCTTCAAAAGAGAAATTCCCTCGAAATTAAAAGCAGTGAAAATTGCATCCAGATTTTCTACAGGAACAGCTATCCCCTGCCTACAAGATGGACGAACGTGTAATTAGCTCCATCATCAATCGCAACGTTACCTGCAGAAACTCGGAAGACAAGTTAAAACCCACCATCTACTACAAGAACCTTAAGACCGCCCAGTTGCTCATAAAGAACAACCCACCGCCACCAGCAGAACTACAGCAATCAAACATCGTGTATGAATTTACATGCAACGTTGGAGACTGCGAGCTTCACCCCAGCTCATACATTGGTGTAACAAAAACATCACTATCAAGAAGACTAACCATGCATCGCAGAGGAGGAGGCAACGCAATCCATGCAAGCAACAACCATGGCCAACCAATTACCAGAAAAACTTAATTAATTGCACCAAAATCTTTCGAAAGAACAACGACAAAACTCGCCTACAAATAGAGGAAGCTATACTGATCAAGCTCAATAATCCGTCCATAAACACCCAATCGACCGGCCTATCTAGAACCCTGCAGCTGCTCGGAGAACAACAGTCTCAGCGACCGGCGTGGCGACCAACCAATCGGCTTCGCTGATTGGTGCAGCCGGCTCCTCGGTTGGCCATGCATAGAACAGCGCTTCACCGCTTTTCTAACCAAGAGTTAATGAGGGTTTTTCGAAAACACCATCCTTTAGTTCAGCTTGAGCTCCCATTCTCATTCTCTTAACATGGAAGACCTCTCATCGTCTTTGTGGCCTCTACCGCCGCCTCTTGATGATGACAGCCGCAGCCGTCGATACGTCGAGGACAACGTTGGCAATCTCTTACATAGCATAGGCAACAATGACTGCATATAAAATGTTTTCGACAACTGGAGAAATCTAATAAATGTCTCATTAACGGTAATCTTTCTGTCACCTTCAATAAAACAAGCATATACAGTATACTCAGACTATGGACAAAACACTGGATAGGCGCCTTATATAAGAAATTTTTAGGTTGTCTCATTTCTTAAAGGTAACTAATGAATAGGAAATTAATTTAATGTAAAAATCTAAACCAAGGGTGAACTATTAAAATGTGTGCGTTTCCCGCCGTAATTTGCGTCAGAGTGCATAATTTTGTTCAATATAAGTATAAATGTTTTATGTATGCGTACATATTTGTGCGGGCAGTTCTCATCAACACAACGCAAACGCAATTCTTATAAAAAACTAAAAATAAAGGCACTTGTGGTCTAAAATAGCCATAATAATTCACACACACTTGAAGTACCACATCTTAACTAAAACCCATTAGGTACTTCCATAGAAGGGAATAAAAATAACTGTGATGGAAAAACTTGAAAGAAGAAGCAAGCGGTAACTTCAGTCTTTTATCAAAGTCTGCGCCATACGAACAAGTTTCCAACTGACGCCGAACACAAGATTCCAAAGACTGTTTAAACATTTTGTATCGTGAAGTAAATCAGAGTAGGTAATGCATGAGTTTACTTATGTTCTTAAATCTAATGTTATTTACTGCTATTTACTTATAGCTATGATGAGTAATGTTATTTATTAATATTAACTGATACCTATGAAGTTCAGTACTATTTACTGCTATTTACTGATAGCTATGCAGTCTAATGTTATTCATTACCCCACAATTATGTCTTAANATTTGAGCGCTTGACAATGATTTCTTTGAAATCAAAAGTTCGAAGTGCCATTGTTTCATGAGATCATAAGAAAAATAAAATGCTTTTAATCGCATGTTTTGACACTTTGACAATTCTCAAATTTCGATTTCAAAAACGAAAAAGCATATGCGGTATCTTGAGCACAAATTTACTATCTACGCATGAACCATCAGCTTCCTCAGTGGAAGCTAGTAAATTGCAAGAAAACAGTGTCTTAACAGATAATATTTATGAAGCATATTTAGACAGATACACAACTAATTAGACGCAGTCACTTTAATATAACATTCTCACTAAAGATTGGAGAGTTATTGATACGACAGTCATGTTTAGAAGTCACTGCTCACAATTCTAAAGGGAAGCTGGTACCAATTAAAATAAGCATAATTGCACTATCGTATGCAAGTCAAAGAGCATTTACGCGTAAACAAAGCTAGGTACATAATTTATGCACAACTCAATAACAACACTTATTCAGAGATAAGACGCTTCCACGCAAAGTGGGAAGAGTTATTATTTTACAGTCTTAACCTTGCCCTACATTTTCGTTTATATCAGTGTATAATATTCCAAAAAGTTCGCTGACATATATACATTCTTAGAGAAAACTTCAAGGCAGATCAATTCAACAGTCTGTGAACAAGAAGAAGGATGCGTTTTAGCTGGATGTTGTAACTTGCAGAAAATCTGTAAGCAGCACAGAAAAAAATAGTTTTCGATGAAAAAACCATATTGAAATGTTTGCCCTCTCTATTTGCACAGCAACACTCCTGAGTACAACTACAATGAACAGTATACATAATCATATATATAGACGAGTATACCTATATACGTTTCACTCTTCTAACAAGACAAATAGTCGGCCTAAAGGATAGAAACCTTCATACAGTAGAAGTGCTACACACACATACCCACCTTAATTTCCTAAGGTCTCTGAGGTCATTCTGCATGACGCGCCGAAATTTTGCGTTGTCCTTGCAAAAACTCGAGTCAAATAAAGGATAGCAACAAGCCTGGGTGTCTACAATGTATGTACACAGCGGCTATGATCAATCTATAATGAGCTCCTAACAGAAGTTGACACCTTGGCAACGGTCCAAGTCTTTCGAAAACAGTACATGACGCTCAACGCGCCGTATAGAGAGCGTAACTCTTCGACCTATAGCATTCGAACACCGTAGAAAACGCAGCGCTAATCACAGGGACACTGCCTATAACATAATCTAGCAAGTTCCAGACGTCCTTGTACAATATCCTAGATAATAGAGCCTTGGGTGCCACGCAGCAACGGACGGCCCTCACGGCTACGGTGCCAAATTAACGCTTCGCAAAAAATAGGCGAAGAGTTGCTGTGCATGGCGACGGCGAGAACATCTGTACGTGGCGCACGTAACGGGCACACGTCGTGCCAAGCTTTGGGGAGAGCTAAGAGGCGCAGCCGAGGCGTAGGCAAAACAGAAATGCGTAAGTTAATAAAAGAGTAGTGGTGAGTAGCACTGCCAGCGCAATGGATTAACGAAAAACGAACACACGTCTCAACCTGCCCATTGTTGAGAAGATGTAACGGGTTAGGAAAAAGAGAGAGGCGTAGCAGCTCGCAATACTGCCGGCACAGTAAACAGCACGCTCTACGGTTGACACGGAGAGGCACAAAGTATCATTGCATGGGTACAAGGTAGTGCCAGCGCAACAAACTGTGCGTGCACTACTCAGGCTTGTAGCACTAACAGACTGTGACCACTACTCTCTAATAAGCTCTGTTCCTGTGTTTATTTTTGGCAGTCAATTGGCAGGTAACATATAGCCGAGTAGTGAAATGTTACAGCTTATTTATTACTTGCCAGTAACTGGTACACAGATGGCACTGTAGCAATTTTTGCTCTCTAATACAATAGTATGAGAAATCGGGGGCATGGGTTAATATAACTCCAACAAAAGGCAATAACGACGTTGTTTTCTGTCTTCTGGTATTATCGTGTGATATCAAAGTACAGTAGGCGCTGGAACAGAGTTTGCAAGATTCGTATGTCCTGGTATGTCGGCTGACCACCTACCTCTACAATGTATTATTTCGATTCCCTTTTAGCTAGTTTGCATTGCGTATTTTCTTTGTCTCAAAATATACAATATAAACACAAAAAAGGCCTGCTACATAGCATGCACTTTGCTAAAAACCATTTCCAACAAAAATCGGGGCCGCTGCAGAAGTTCAATCCGTAAATGAGCTTGTGCACGGCGCTGCGGTGACCCCAAATTATGCTAGGGATGTGCATTTATGCGTTTGCTTGTTTATTTGCCAGTCCGTATTCTCTCACGATTAAAGAGTGAGATAGACCGAAAATACAGCAAATCCTACCCTATACTTTGCATGGCCATGACAAAGGCCGAGGTATTTCTTGGAGACGTTGTCGGCCAGTTAGAAATCTTTCGCGCTGCATTTCCAAAGGCGCAGTAGAATTGACTGCAATGTTTCACAGAAGTGAACTTAATAGTCGCCACTTCTTATCTATCTAGTTGAAAGCTGAGAGATTACAGACAGGAGCTCTGCAGACTCTACATAAAGCAGATCCCTAATCACGAGCATGAACTACGATCGAAGAGCTGCAAGCCTAATTCCTCAATCACTTCTGACGCTACGGTATCCTAATTTAGGAATTTTTATCAAGTCGGTGCAACACGTAGGTACGTACGTAGGCCACAAGAAACTAGTACGCTCTAGTTTCTCATGCAGGAAAGGATTCATCATATGCATTTAATCACGTTCGGTAGCATCCTCTAATCAAGATAAGATCTGCCGTAATCATCAGACGCACAAGTACCATCGATAATGGGTCCAGTGCATGCAGCTGGCAACACCAGTGCATGGCCGTCCCTGATGAACCAGAGAGCGAATGAACGCTAGTACAATTTGGTCTCATTCCAGGGCTATAGTGCGAAAATAGGACCGTGTGGAAATGTGGCGATCGCGAGGATTTCCGCCCAAATTTATGGAGTAACACCAGTCGCCCGCAACGTCATGCGTTGGCAGCAGAAGGAAGGAACTGAACGAGTATTCAAGGAAGGAATTGAAATTTCTACATCCTTGCCACAGCTAATTGGATCATGGAACGTTAATGCTTCAATATCAGCTTTGGCAAAGGAAGGGCCTCTTATCTAACGAGCAAACGAATTTCGGTTGAGCAGTACGTAATCCTGACAAGAGGACAAGGTCAACAACCAATTATCCAAGCAACTAAACAACAAGTTATGTTATTGCATTATAAATTATAGTGGGATATTGGCAGACAAAATTCAGTATTATAAAATTTCGGATGACAGTTGCTACATACCGCATTTATTACGAGAACTAATAACTTTGGCAACTAAATTAGTTTACCACTGTAATGATGCTAGGGGAATATGAAATGTCAGGGTGTAAAACTCATTAAAAATGGAAAACAGAAGTTCTTGCTTGCAAACCTTAAGTAAAAGGTGTGTTTCAGTAAATTCCTTTTGAAGCCCACATTTTTCTTTATTAGTAGGTAACACAATGCTTCACAAGTAGTTTTCTGGCTAATGGCACCAAAATCCGTCAAGTAGACAAATAAAAAAATCCCCATAAGAATATCAAAACCCATGAGCGATCACACACCTCGCTGGAGAGCTGTGTACGTCTACAACTGGAAATGTTTCACGTACGCTATATATAGCCATTGCGGCAGGACATGCAGTTATATACAGGGCGGTTCACTCGTTAGGTTTCAAACGTACGCGTTCGCTCAGCAAGTCGTTGATTTGTTGCGTCATTGCCAGCAGAACTGCGTATCTAATAAGAGTTTGCTAAAGTGCTACCTGTCAAAGTTACAGTGGCTAGTGTCACCAGTAAAGTTGATGACAACTCTGCAGAAGTTTCAGTGAAGTAACACTTCTAAAGCTGTGAGCTGTTCTGGCCTTTCAATGACAGAAGTGCATTTGGACAAAGAACACGTTCAAAAGACTCTCGTGAAAATTGGCATTTAGCAGAGGACTATGACAAACCGCACCAAGTGAGGTCAGGTATTCGAAACCAACTTCTGTTATATCATGAAAAATAATTGGATTATAGGCTAAACTGTAACGCACAAAACAACGCAGCAACTGCGCATGCAGAATTACGAAAAAACAAAGATAAACGTCGCAAATAAGGCACTGCGATAAAATGTTGTAAACCTTCAGCACTCGCACAGCCTGCCGTGCCGCAGCAACTCGATTTGGAGCGGCAGTAGGGTAGGGGTAGTTCACTAGGTCGGTAAGGGTAGCGAGTGAGGGTAGTAATATTGTACAAAATCACTACCTTTTCCGTAAGAGGGTAATGCATGGAGCTGGTGGCTGTACGTAGCTATAATACACAGCCTGCTGCATGCATTCTCTTTCGGAAAAGATTGTTGCGCACTTATGAATCAAAGCCCCGCTCGAAAGACTGAACATTGTGAATCAAACCTGGTCTAATTCCCTATATATATATTTATCTTCATACGCAATTCGCTTTAACAAAATAAAACTGGCAGCTAAAGGATACCCCGACACAATATCGAAAGAGGCGCTGCATGCAGAGACCGAAGTCCCACAAGTCAATGCAACCAACACTAAACGTACTTGCACTGCTTGAGTAAGGCTAATGTGGAGTATAAATAGCGCATTCTGACATCATTGTGTTCAGTGAATGCAAACCAGCGACTCTGCAACTGCTGTTGGCCACCGTTGTTGTGATGATCAGATTATTTTCTACGTTGCGCTGATCTCTAAGAAATAGAAGTAATACAACGGAGAAAATATTACGTTTTCATAAAAATTACAATCCATTGACGTTCCTGCACAAGCCTCTCTCCACACACAGATTTGGTTTAATTTTTCACTATAATACTAGTAGGACAGCTTTCTAAAAGTAGAAGTTAGAAGCCCGAAGCAGGATTCGACAGCTTCCATAGCTCCTCTAAATTTTATGTGGAGACATTCGTACGTAATTAGACATATCAGTAGGAGCCTAGGGAATATAGCACCATATATATATATAGACACACATCTAGATACATACCTAACTAGAGCACTCTGAGCGCTCATACCTCCGCCGAGGGAGGCAACGGTGGCAAAAAATTCAAATTGGCTCCGAAACCATAATTTTCTTTGTATACACTCCAAAATCTAATCTTTTCTGCCTTTTGATGGCAATAACAGCTTGTGGAATTTTCTTGAAGATCCGTTCATAACTTTTTGAGTTATACTGCTAACAAACGTCAAGACAAACATGAGTCAAACATACAAGCGAACAACCCGATCTGCACAAAAATTTAATTATTTATGTCATTTAACATTAGTAAAAACCCCTATAAATTTCATTAGGATCCATTCATTATTTTTTGAGTTATTGTGCTAAGAAGCATAAAATTAAAAACAGTGACAAACGAACGAACGAACAAAAGGGTCATTGCCAAAATATGGTCATAGACTTTTTGTAATATACCTAACAACTCATGTTAATTTCATAAAAATCCATCCAAAACTTTTTGAGTATGGCATTGAGAAAAAAGAGGCAGACAAACAAACAAACGAACGGATTGACGGATCTTCACCAAAGTTAATCATCTGCTCCTCCTAAGATATCTAGCAATCCCTGTAAATTTCGTCCAAATCGGTTCCTAACTTTTTGAGTTATCTTCGTGACAGACAGACAAACACGACGAAAACACAACCTCCTTGGCGGAGGTAAATATCGCAGCACTGGCGGCTCGTGTATATAGAAAATAAGGAACAGCATGACTCATCATTTTCATCCACGTTATCAATAGTAGGCAAGACGATAGGAAAGTCTTTTTCCTTTCAATGTTTATGGGTATATTGTAAGCATTAGCGAATTCTTAAACTTAATATCAGCGGTCAACATCTAGTCAACCAAGCATTACTATAAAACCTAGTATGGAACTGAGCAGAACCCGCACAACGGATACAGAGACGTAACTAGCGTCCCACCGGACACATACAGCCCGCTAGGACATGCACCATTACCTTGACAGACAAATACGAATGGTGAAATAGGTCCAAAACTCAATCAAACTGAGATCAAAGGAGATGTATGGCTGAAAAGAGCTCCTTCTGGACACAACACACTTGCTAGGGCATCCACCATCACCGGGACAGACAAATGCAGAAATATAGACACACATGCAGTTCCCAATATAGCCAAGCTTCACCTCACCCTACGCGCTCTGCAACAAACCTTTCATCACAGTTCACTGCCAGCAAAATTCTATATAAATCTGAAAAATGAGGTTATGAACAATAACCTGTGACCATGCCAGGGCAGTGAATTCTTAGAAACTTGACATTTTAAATTCGTGAGTCAAGCGGACTGATTAATACCTGTACATTACTCTTTATGCTCTCTGCTTTCAGCAGCGCATTTCGCACGCTTGGACTTTTAAGTGGAATTGTCCAGCGAAATGTCAACAAACATTCTATTAATTGAGCGGCGTCGAGCGCACCAAAATGATTCCCAGAAGGAAAATTTTAGGCAAGCACCCGATATTTAAAGGTGAGATAGCTGTTTGCTTAAGATTTCCGCTGTCTGCCTAGAATTATCCATAATTTGCCTAGAATTTCCTACTATTAACCTGGGATTTTTCGCTGTAAGCCTAGAATTTTCCGGGAAGTTGCAATAACTCTCTCACTGGAATAGCGTTACAGAGGTAAACATATATAGTCACTTGATCGGCAAGGGTTGGCCATGACAGCGTAAACACAAATAACGTTGGAGAAAAATTAGAACTAAAAAGTGATAACTGGAAACATTTTAACTGTTTTTTAATAAAAATTTAAAATTAACCCTGCGAAGAACGTTCATTTCAGGAAATGTATGTAATTTTTTTCTGTTCTCAAAGTTTTTACTTTATACGGACAAGCGACCATATATGGTCTCTTTTATTCTACTATTACTACGAGAACCTTTCATAGTGGCCCGGTAAAGGGATACTGTCTCTGAATCCAGCACTCCGTTTCAGTCGCAGGCGGTTGGAGTGTTGGCCTGCATTCACACGCAGAGAGCGCAGGATCGAGACTGTTGCTAGCGGGCCATTTCTTGCGCAGGGTTCGCTGAGTCAGCAGCATCGGCACCCAGACGCTACAGCGGAGGTACTGACCCTAACCAAAAAGGGGATTTAGGAGTAGTCGAAATATAAGCCTTCAGTCGCTGGCACCATAGATCTTGAAGATTTATGGTCGGCTACAGCCATACACTCCTCTAACACCAGTTGGCCTTTATCTGAGGTACGAACAAGTGCTTGTGGGTTTCCCAGTTGGGGCGTGCGGTCATGTTGAATTTACCTTTCACTTTTACCATGCAACGGATATATGAGCCGTTAGATCAGTGATGCTCTGCTTCAGCATGTCTGGCTTACTACCAACCCAAAGTTACTCAACGTCATCAGAACTAAACAAAAATAATAAGACGAGGTCGGCATGCAGGCTTGGGACTGGGAGATTTAGGTCGTCTGAGTGCGCCGGGCGTGGCAGGCTTTGAAGATGGTTGCACAGTTCACAAAAGGCAAGGGTCGTGCCAAATATCATGAGCCAGCACGGCAGGAGAAATGGTGAAAAAGAAGTAAAAGGATACAGCGATGTGTGTTCAAACATAACGAATTTGATAAAAAATGTCAATGAGGTCGAAACCGACTAATCTGAATGCCTGTAATATATTATATTTATAGTACCCCATATGTCTGTTTATATTAGAGACTACATATACTGTATATACATGCAGGATTCCAACCAAACGTCTAATCTCTGAGACAAAAACGTAAAATCACCTTACTGGATGCATGCTACATAACAAGCCGTAGCTCACGCTGTATATATGAAACAAATCCTAAAGCGGAACACGAGGCTTTCTATTACCCAAAACGTTGAACTGAAACTCGCTTTTTCGTAGGAATAATATAACTTGAAATATCACATACAATTGACACTCGGCGACTCAGTGTCAATTCCGTCGAATATTTCAAGGCCAACGTTTGATAAGGCATGCTCGCAATAAGAATCAGAACTTGGGTCACTGTAAGCCGGCAGTTGAAGTGATCATGAGCGTTTAGATAAAAGAATTAAACGACTACGTTCATCTCAATGACACAAGAATGAGAAGGTGGAGACCGTGTCCGCTATCGCGGTTACAGAGTCGAAAGCAGTATTGGGCATTGTGGTGGCCGTGCATTGGACGCAGCGCAGAAACGCTCCATTGCGCAAACTCTGGTCGCACAATGAACGGTTGAACCGAAACAATGGAGACAAGTATCGCTTTAAATTGCTAACGATAGGCTGGAGTGACGAGGCCTAGTACTATTGCCAGCCTCCTCAATGCAACGTAATACACTGAGATCAACAATTTAGAAATTTGATATAAGATTTATTAGGAAAACCTTTCTAACGATATAACGCATATTCTGAACTATCCATGAACTGGCTGATATGCTATTACCGCCTTCAAGGAGATTATGTTTTTTTTTGCGAAGGCCTGTCAGTCAGTCTGTTAGCAAAATAACTCAAAAAGTTAAAAGTAGATCTTCATGAAATTTACAGGAACTGTTAGGATTGTCTCAAGGAACAGTTCATTAAATTTTAGTGATAATCTGTCGGTTCGTTTGTCTGTCTCTGGCCGTTTTTTCTGTCTGTTAGTGACAAAAGTTTCAGGCGAATCTTCACGAAATTGACATACGTTTTCAGTTCCCAAGCTCACTCAAAGTTAAAACCAAAGAGCAAGTCAACAAGCACGCATGCGCGCTGAAAGCAGCCAAGCACTAACACGCTGCAGTCGTGTAACGAGGCAAAGCTATCTTTAGCTGCGACCGCATCGTAACAAGAATTTATTAAGGTTACCATCAGAGCTCCTGTCATGACGGTCAACACAACAATAGACGGCAGGCGGGTCTTCTTACAAACACAGCATATAGCGAGTATAATACCAGCCACTTAATTTACAACGGCTATGCAGGGCAGAAATAGGGTTATCTTGTACCTTGTGGGTCTTTGTACGAAGTGCAGGTGACGTTCACGTCACCTCATGTGTCTGGGATCACGATCGATGCTGGGTTTCTTCTGTTGGGTCGCAGAATTAGCGTCCAAAGGGAGAGCCAGCATTGAATTATCTCCTGAGTTAGTGATCGAATAAACAAAATCTCTTCAACAGAAACTTTCTATTTATTTACATTGAAGGACACAAATCTAACAGGAGTCGAAATAGACATGCCTTTTTTTAAGAGGTAAATACCGTACAAACTTGCAGCATCAGGATTTCTCTGTGCGTAGCAAACAGTATTAAACTTTATCCTAGCTTGTGCATCGGAACCCTGTTAAAATTTTTGCCCGGCCAAGAAGCTATAATTGGATATAAGCTTCAGAGGTAGCCAAAAATTCTGTCAGGGACATTAACTTAGGCAAATAAGAAAATCTAGTTAATGCACTAGATGCAGATACTCATAACAAGCCACGTAAACAGCAGCACACATGTCCCTCAACCTCCGTAACTGAAAGGTATATTGTCTCATTGTAATAGCATTGTATGAAACGTCTCTTAACAATAACAGAGGGCGGCATGAGGATGTTTTCCTTGCTAGTGTTAATTATTGTTTCTATGGCTGAATTTGAGCTGGATCATTCAAAATCTGTTCCGCAACATTACAATTAATGCAGACCAATTGAACATATTGCCTAGGTGTTAGAATGCAATACACCCAAAACATTAACTAATATTTAATAATATTTACTCACCAAGTTAATCAGCTTACAGGGGCTGAGAGGTTAGAAGAACACAAACAGTTCAATTCAGCAACGCTTTCATACATTCTACATCTTACGCAAAAATTTGCACAACACACATATATATGTACAGTAGATACCAAACTACTCATTAGCGATATAGTTGGATGAAGTATACGTTTTTACACGTGATAGCTTGAGATAGATCGCAAGTGTATCGATAGCATTAGCATTCAAATCAGGTACGGTGAGAGGCTGCTACAAAGGTATAGGTTGGCTGGGTCTGAAGAGGGCGACCTCGAACTTGCTTCGCCATGAGTGGAAAATGCCACCTGTGCTGTGGTCGCGCCACAGCCACAGCAAGCCGTGTGGAGCATGGGGCTTAATAATTATTGCCACAAGTATCGTGTTGATGTTGCTGCTGTTGATGACTTTCTTGGAAGATCTAATTAATGATGAGTTATTTTGTTCCTAAATAGAGCTTCTCAAATTTACGTCAAAAGGCTTGATTGACGACTCAGTGTGAGTTGTTCATCTTTTGTATTATTGGAACCACAGAGATAGTTGTAGATACACAAGATGACTCTGTTACAATTCATTACAGGGCGATGAATGGTCATGGCAAATGAGGCCATGACGTCACTAACGCACTCTACTAGGTGTATAAAAATAGAGGCTAGCGAAACAAGCTAGAGCGCGACTGCCTGTCGGCCCTCCAACCCCAAAACTCCCTCCCTCAATTCGCACAGGCTAAACCCTCGACAATGCGGGTCGGGTTCAACCCCATCTACCCGCATCGTCCCATGCGAACCTTTCTATCGTGAAAATGTCGCCTCCTGTGTACGTTTATTCGTCACTGACCTGATTAAGTCATCGAGAGTTTCCTCACAGGAACTTCCCACGAGGGTGTTGGGCACCGCATTGGTTGTCTCCCTCGTTTGAGCAAGCTCTACCTATATAAAATCTGTCCCACGATCCTAACCAAGCAAAGAATCAAAACTGTAAACACCCCCCCCCCCCCAAAAAAAAAAAGTATCAGTTACCGGCGGCTTTTCACGCATCATTTGTTTAGCCAACAGCGAAATTAAAGCTTGGTTCGCGTTTTTTTTTTTTTTCAGAAACCCATTAATTTCCGACCCAGGTTGTCACAGCCATAGACCTGCGCGACCCTTTTTACAATCTGATACCTTCTTTCCCATAAACTTGTAATAACACTCTACCCTCGCACGTATTCTCTGCTTTGGTCAAGTCGTTAATTATTGTTACTGTTCCCGCTGATTGTTTCACTAGGGTGCAATTATTTGAGATAGAATTGTTTTAGTAAGAAATCGAACCAATTATATTGTTTATGACGCGCAAACTATTAAATGACCTATCACACCGTATATATGTATCACGATATTAACTCTCAATAATATACCGACACTGATTGCAGCTTTCTGACGACCATTTAAAAAAATGATTGATATTAGGCAGGGTCGGAATTATTAAAATTTGCGGCAGGAATACTTATGATTACGACACAAGAGACCGTGAGGTGCACGTGGCTTGGTATCACAGCTGAACGAATTAAATCTATGCGCACGTGGCATTCGTGCTTTATACGGTCACAGCTCATAGTATTCTATGCCCACGTAGCTTACGTGTTTTGTATATACTGTCATAATTCAAAGTACTCTCCACTCACGAGGCTTAGGTCTTCAATACTAACAATCAATGTGCAAATGTAAATTTATAGTGTTACATCTGATACATACTGGCCAAATGCAGGCACTAAGCGCATGGCCAACGTGATGCAGTACACCCGTAAAAACTACTAACAAATAGACCCCACCCCACTGCACATTACATACACGCGCGTAATTAATGTGCTACACTAAATGTGACTGAGATATTCGCTAACTGCGAGGTGCCGAAAGTCTCCAACGAAGTGATGCGAGCGAAGTCCAAATCGCTACGTACCATATCTTCGGCGACCCCGTAACCTAACGTTTCTAAAAGGAAATGTAAATAATAATTATTTTAGTAACACAGATCAATAGAACCATAAAACAAAAATAAAGCAAGAGTCAACGTAGACTGCAATGGAAGTGTATTACGCCTCTTTTTTAGGTAGTTCCTTTAGAGTAAATTAAAGCAATATTGTATTAATAAATTAGTGGACTTGAACTTTCCAGTGTATGACATTGGTCTCCACCAAGCATCAGTGTGTCTACTCTGCACTCAGCGGTATATTAAATATATATGATTCGCTTCACATTAATTTAGCTGTACGAACCCTTGACTCGTTAATGATTGGCATGACGAGAATGAGTTTAGCTAAGGTCAATAGGTTTGACTGGTCTGTAACTTTGAGGAGAAGCTTTGGTTTGACTACTTCTTGAAGCAGGTCTTAACAGCAGCTTGACTATATAGCCGATAACTTCATTTCACAATGCAAAATTGAGTTTTCGGCCGTTTCAAGAGTAATCGAATTATAGTTGACGCTGCAACTCGATCCAAAGGGGCAAAATCGACTCACTGTTTGAAGTTCCGAACAAAACAAGCCTGTGGGGCTTCATGTAACTCGGTTTCGCCATGCCAATTGATAGAGCTTCGACTTAAAAACAGGTAACTGAAAAGAGGGAATAGCACAGGCATATCGCACACTATGTAGGACCCTCCAAAGTGAAAGCAAAACTCAGCGTTGCTCAACTCATCAGCATATGACGGATCCACCTGCACTGCATTAGGGCACAGCCACCCACCTGTAAGCGACATTGTAGGTGACCCACCGTGTCCTGTAGATATTGTCCGAAAACTAACATCACGGTTGCGGAGTCAGCTTGGCCGAGTCCGACACCGAATCCAGGGCCCGGCCAGTGTCCGACTACTTGGACCCCAAAAACATCCGACTCCTTACGACTTCGACACAGACTCCAATACTTCAACAGAAGAAGCCTTCAGTCATTGACATTGATTCTTGACCCTCTCAAATGAGCGACTGCTTCGGACTGCGTCCCAGCTCACGATGAACAGGAGCAACCCAATGTGTCTTCACTGCGCCATAGTGTCTTAATGCAATAGAAAATTTAACGGCCATCCATGGAAGCAAGTGAATCCCAATTTATACAAGCTTCCCGAAAAGTTACCCTAATCAAAGTAGTGATGCATCTGCTACGAGTGTTCCAATAAACTTTCACTAAACAAAAGGTTTCACACATGCAAATTCGCACGCTGGGCAAAGGAGGCACACAAACAAGTAGAAATTGTGTATAAATACTACAGTGCCTAGATATAAGTATTTGCACAACTCTATTTTTCATGTATTTTAAAAAAAATTGGGACTGTCTTAGGATAATTAATACGGCAAGTTTATTTAACATATATATAACAGAATATTTAAACAGATCAGTCAAATGTGCACTTTTAACAAGAAAATTTAACACAAGCAAAAGTAATGAGGGATAAAAGTATTTGACCAAAAAAATTATGACATTAGTACTTGGTGGAGTGGAGATTATTGGCAATAACAGCATGGAGACGATTGTTATAGCTGGAAATTAACTTTTCACATTCACTTGATGGTATTTTTTTTCCATTCTTCCATGCAGATAACCTATAATTCAGTAAGGTTTTTTGGCACCGTTTGTGGACACCAAATTTAAAAAGACGAAACAAATTTTCTATTGGATTAAGGTCCGGTGATTGGCTAGGCCATGGAAGAACATTCATTTTCTTCTTTTGAAACCATTCTTTCGTTAAATTCGCAGTATGCTTGGGGTCGTTGTCTTGTTGGAAGGTCCACCTGCACCGTCC
>LQNS02278140.1:10474605-10484843 GCA_001587735.2 Parhyale hawaiensis | reverse complement strand
CCAACCGTAGAAAAAGGAACATTGACACGTTCTGCTATTACTCTATAAGTTAATCCCTCACTACGAAGTTGAATTATCCGTTTACGAGTAGCTTCAGGGATTTCTTTAACTTTGGGCATTGCAGTGAGAGTGTGCGCGACTTCAACGAGGTCTAGAGAGATAATGATTGCGTCGGCTGTGGTTTGTTTACATTGCATTTGTTTCGAGACGTATGGTGAACGTCCTAGAATAATTTCCAAACTAATTTATTCAAATTACACTATTAAATATCAAAGATTCAACATCGTATTTATTTTGGTCAAATACTATTGTCCCTCATTACTTTTACTTGTGTTAAATTTTCTTGTTATAAGTGCACATTTGACTGTTCTGTTTATATATTCTATTATATATATATGTTATATAAACTTCCTGTATAAATTATCCTAAGGCAAACCCTGAATTTTTAAACATACATAAAAAATAAAGTTGTGCAAATACTCATGTCTTGGCACTGTATATGCAGAAAGGGATACACATTTAGTAGTACGAAAGTGACAAGTGCTTGCTAATGATGACAAACACAGCACAGTGACAAGGAATTTTCGAGGTAGAGTATGACGAATTGGACCCACTTTTCATCGGTAAATATAGAAGGTCAATTCATAGAATGCACGTTTGTAAACTGCCCCTGCATATCACCTCACTATATTAGCTCTGAGAATAGGACAATCGCTCATCACACAACTGTAACTGCTCCGTCTCTATCGATTGGTAGTTAGAGCACAAAAAGGGCACAGCGGCGGCCGGTTGAAGAGCTGCTGGACGCCGATGGACCTTGTACCCTACAGCCTGCAGCGGCAGGAGGTGCCAGGCGCGACAATGGCTCGATCGGGACGTTGGAGCCCTTTAAAGACCAACTAATTTGTTGATTTCTTGTAGAAGATAGCGTTATTTGAATCGCCTTTTAGGAAGGACCGTTGTCCCAAAAGTGTTCACTACATCATAACTGGGCTGTGATGCCTTGCTGAATAGACTTTTTTCTCCTAGAAATACAAGAGCACAAAAACCCTTGAGTACAATAACACAGCTTGGTTAAAATAGGTTACATAGCATTATTTTTCCGAGAACAATTGTTTAATCTGGACGGCAATGTTCATGAGTTAATAATAATAATAATAATGGTACGATATCCATAACATGCACCAAGTCACCATTGCAGTGTATCAACAAGTTTATAGGAGAAGGGCACAAACGGTGGTGTTTATTAGACACTAGTGCACACGGCCGTCGAAAATGATGCGAAGAGTTCGTGACGATATTTCTCCATTGCGACACTTTCGTTGCTGCAACTGCTAACTTATTTGATGAGGAGCGAAAAAGTTCGCTTCGGATAACTGACAGCTGCAGCGATTGTCAGCAGGGACTGTGAGGTATAAATTTGGATGGAAGGACCTGAATGAGGAGGGGAGCGAGCGGAGGGATACGAAGGCCAGCAGCCAGCACAACTGCATTATTTTTTAATGTTTTATTATCTTTTGAATAAGAGACGTGAGTAGCTGCACTGCTATCAAAAAACACTTGTGTATTCAAAACTCAACGTCGCTGAGGCGCCTGATTGATCGCCATATCGATACATCAATGTTGACTCCCGATCGATACTCAGCGAAAGTGATCAGAAAAGAAGCACATAAAGAGTGAGAAAGTAAGAACGCAGACACCATTGGTCTCTGTGTCTTGATCTCTTGGTTCAGTACCGGTTCCAGGGGCCATGTTGGTTGCCTTTCACACCACTGCATGAGCACCACACGCGCTCAGTGTGCGTAACGTGCGTGTTGGAATTAAGAGGGTAGTATTACAACACGTCCACGTGTTACGTTCCGTTCTATAACACATAGTATGTAGGGTTGAGGAATCGTATGCATCAGGGAAGACTCTGATTTCTGGTCTTCCAGTTTTTTCGATTTCAACTCCGGCTCTTGGTCCTCGAGAATTTACGACTCCGACTCACGACAGTGATTCCATTTCATGCATTATTATTTTTTTTCTAATTGATTTTTTACCAAAATATGCACACATATTAAGCTAAAAATAAGAGTTTTGTAATATTTACAATGCTTGGTATCGTCAGGGGCATTAAATTTTAATAAACTTATAGTTTATTGAATACTAGAGCAATCTGAGAGCGCATACCTCCGCCAAGCAAGGCAACAGTAAGGAATAATTCCAGTGGAGCTGACTGATACTATGATTTCCTTTTTATCAGCACTAAAGTCTAATTATTTATGCCTTTTGACAGTAATAAAAGCCTTGTAATTTTCTTAGAGATCAGTTCATTACTTTCGAGTTATATATGTTGTTAAAAAAGATGCTGACGAACATTATTCAAACACACTAGCAAACCAGCCGATCGATCATCTATACAATTTGATCATTTATGTCTTTTAACATTTCCTGTAAATTTCACCTGCTATGCTGATGTGGTCTTCATCATACAGATAGCACATAAAACTGCCAAGTCAAATACTGAACTGGCAAAAGTTCGACTTGAAGGAGGGTGTACATGATTTTTGTTTTTGTCCCCACGCGCTCTTTGTATTAAGCATAAAAAGAATTGTTGTTTCTCGTAAACACAATTGTGATATAGTAGGTACTACCAAAGGATCAAGAAAGTTTGCATCGTAAGTATCACTAATATTGTTTCGCATCTCTTCAAATTTGGAGTAAAACAAAGGTCAGAAAGCTGCACTTTTCAGCTTGAAAACGGACGCAGCAGAGCATTCGGAAGCTGAGGGTTACGTACCGTGTACATGGCAACGAGAAACTGTTGTGGCAATTCGTATTCCCATTACTTCATTAGTAAAATTGCTACGAAGGCTGCCAGAATTTGAGCAAAGTCAGTGGTCTCAATTTAAGAGCACGGTATGCAGTGAGATTTTACAATGCCGCTGCACTGCCGCCGTGACAACAGTGACAAGTATATTTCGTTCACTGAATACCTTCAAGTCATATCGTATGTGAAATCAACACCACGACTATTGATCTTGATGCAATAAATTTACGTTTATATTAACAACAGCCTTTCTTGACCCACCTCACACACAATAAAAAATCAATCAAAATGTCGCTACTGATTGTAAGAAAACTTGAAGAAAAGGTAAGTAAATGCACCGATACGGCTAACAGAATTACCTTTATAGTACATCAAACGAGATAAATGCTGTCTGTAGAGTGACTAGAGTCACTAGGAACAACAGACAGATGCTGAATGATTAGCAGACATGCGCACAGAGCGCCAATAGAAAGCGAAAGGTTCACGCTCGAGCTGCCACCGTTGCGGGAGTTCGTGCTCTGAGGAAGCTTACGAGCAGGTCGTTTGGTGCAGTAGTTTACTGTAGATGTTCAGCACGTGTTTGTGTGGGTGAGAGGCGCGTGGTGTAAACTGATGCGTTCCTTACAACGAAAAGTCATGTACTATAGGATCCAGAAGTTCCCAACCGGTAGGTTGCGACTGATATAATATGTGTGTCTGTAAGGTTAGATTATGGTAAAACTATTGTAATAGAACTAAAGCTATCCTGATTCATAACTAATCTAACCTTGCACATACTTCCGAAGAAGGTATGCCACATACTATACCGCGACCGATATTTCTATCCCTTTCCACAAAAATAAAAAAGCACTCTGAGAGCGCATACATCCGCCAAGCAAAGCAGTGTTACCAAAAAATTTATATGGGTCATGAAACCAGAATTTCTTTTTATCATTAAAATTTGGTCATTTGTCCCTCTTTATATACAATCTTAATTAGGTAGATCCTGTGATTTTCTTGAAGCTCCGTCCGTATCTTCTTGGGTGATGTCCTGACAAACATCAAGACAAACGTATACTTGAACACATTAGTAGTGGGTGAAGCCACCAGTTGGACACTTTTGAGGGTAAGTTCCGGCTCCACCTACTTCCGGTTTCCCAGGCCCCCCCAACTTCCCGTTTGTGCCCCCCAGACGCCCGCTACACCGAAGTGCATTGAATGTCCTAAACCGGTAGCTCACGAGCGAGGGTAGCCGCGAGGGTAGGTTACCCTCAAAAGTGTCCATCAAGCAGCTTACCCACAACTCACATTAACTTGCCGAACAGATCACCACCAAAATTTGCTAATCAATAATTTTTGTCTTGAAACATTTCTAACATTTCCTGCCAACTTCATGAATATCCGTTTATAACTTTTCAAGTTATGCTTCTACCAAATATTATATGATATATATTAGTCAAACACACAAACAGACTAAAATTTGATCATTTGCTCTTTGTAAGGTCCAAACAATTCGTGTAAATTTCATGAAGATCCGTCCATAATTTTTGAGTTATCTTGCGACAGCCAAAGAGATCAACTCGACAAAAACACAACCTCCTTGGCGGAGGTAATTATGAAAAATACGAGAAAAATAAGCTCACTTCGTATGTTGATGCCGCGCTGACGAAAAAATTCCGCCACAGGCGCAAGGTAGAAATCGGGCCAAAAAATATTCAATTTTCAATTTAGTTTTTATGAACTAAAAAGAAAAATAGGCGATGCATTAACAACCCTGGAACGTCAGTCAGCAGGTATCCCTATTCCGTATCTGTAGGTAGCTACAGGGTATACTTTACACATGGTTAGTTTCTGGGGTTAAAGAACGTTCTGTTCCGAATATCGTTTATAAAACTTAACAATATAAAATTCGCCACATAACTACCCCTTGCACGCCCGCGCGGGAGCCATTCTGCCCCATTTAAGACTAATTAATTAATTCGTTGAGACATTCTGATTATCGGTTGATTTTGGATAAAAACAACGATTGGGGCAGGTCTGAATGTAAGTGAAAGCAGCACTGGAATTACGGTGCTGCAGAAATTGTAGAAGAACCACATTCCAAAATTATTGGAGCGAAGACGGCAACACTGCTACGAGACGGCAACACTGCTACGAGACAGGTTGAGGTGCGGAGTAGAATTGAGAAAATCGCGCCTAGAGAGAACGAAGAACGAAGTGACAGCAACTATCCATCTCGTGCAGCACAAATGCAAATTCATTTTAAGAAAATTTCATGTACCTGGATGGAGTTCAATGAAATAAAAATCAAATATTTAGGCTTTCACGATAAAAGATAACTATGCAATTGTTTGCAAAACTAATGTTATTTATCATTCATATCTACCCATGACAGTTTGATAATCCAATGAATGCATGAGGGATGATAAAACTTGCACCTAATCAACAGTATCATTAGGACAAATTTGGTGAAGTTAAATATCAATATAATACACAATTTTTTTTTGCTTGGGATGACATCATAATGCTTTATATTTTTGTCCTCAACTCCCCACAACTCCTTCCTCGCGACACTGGCCATCAAGTCAGAACAATATCCAGAGTTACCAAGCAAGATTCCAAGGACGGAGGGTGTGCAATTGGCAAGGAACGACAAGATGACACTAGGTATTTAGCCAGCTAAAATGTAGCCAGTAGAGACGAGTCGGCTGTATCGAATATAACTGTGTTCAGAAGCGAGAGGAAATTCAGGCGCGTTACGAATGATTGCTTGATGACGACAATGTTACTTTTCAAGACCAAATTATACGAAGGTGGAGATACGCAAACGAGTAGAGGAAGAATCAGACGTTCCACAGGGTGTGTGCGGGAGCTGGTGGGCGATACTGCAACCTGTTGCTTTGGATGCGATAAAAAGTTGACAAGCGCCTCACACGAGCGCACCAAACCCTTCAATTGATTGAAAGGACGCCCAGGCTGCCTCACGCATTAACCCATTAACCAATTACCGGGCAGACGACTATATATAATTATTTTTTTCTAATATCACTCCTACGAAAGCATTTTTCAGCCGCATACCAACACACCGACAACGGGTGGACGCATTACGCCGTCCAGTTTCTGAACTGCATTAATAGTGTTTTCTTTACAAGAACTAACGCTTCACTTTAAGCATTGATGGGTGCGCTTTTCCCTGCCTCAATGGGAACATCTCTTTTCGTAGGAATACCATTTGTAACATCCACTTGTAAGTACAGCTGGTACGAAAGGGTGACAACGTTCCCTGTACTCATTTAACGATGATATAAATACTGCCTATCCAACGAAATTGAGGTTAAACTCATTAAAAGAGTAACCTGAGTATATTCGTCCAGCAGCTGCCTAGTATTAGTAACTTATTCGTACCGAATAAAAAAAATATCATCCAAACCTAATATTATGCGAAAAAAATCTTAAAGAGTTAACTGAGGTATAAAAAGGTTTATACCTGCGCCTTGCGCTCCACAGACCGGTGTGCACAACGGCGCGCAGCGACTGTACTGATTTATGAGTAAATTACGTTGACGATGAATTAAATCATCTGCAATAAAACTACCTTACAGAAGCTGTAGTATTCAGCGACCAGCACTTAGCATTTTCTCCCCGACAGCAAAACAATAGGTGAATGAACCCTCGTGGCGAAATAGGTAGCATATATTGCCTGAGCACGGTAGGGTTAGATATAAGTTTTTTGTAGGAATACTGTAGCGTTGTTTAGAACGTAACCGAACGGTCTGGTATCCTGGGACTATTTGGGTAGGTCATCTGGTTGGTGCACAGGTAAATACAATACTTAGTTCGTGCTCTAACTCATGTTTGCTAAAGTCAATTATTTCGAGAAATTAAATACTATCCGGTAATTTAAGTGCAGCTCACATAATGCATGTGCAATTGAATGGCGCTGAAGACATCGCTACCTCTACATTCACACTATTATATACACTAACAGTAAAGACGGTACAGCGTTGACAAAAAACATGCGGAGAGTCGAAGTGAAACATTTGAACATTCGTAAGTTTCGATTTGCGGGCTCCCGAACGCAGAGAAAGGACGTTTACATATAGCCATTACACATTACATATGTACAGTTCACACAGTTTTATTTCTAGAGAGATAGAGAGAAATTAATTTTGGAAGAAAGGGTTAATTCCGTTGTAAACTAAGCGAAGGAACATGATTTGGTCTAACATAATGCAGTAGGCTGCCTGCCTCAGAGACCAAAGGGCAGACAGAAAAGTGGCCACAGATATGATCATCACTACAGTCACACAAGCGTAAGGAGTCCGATGGGCGTGGCTAAGACCGCAAAGCAACTTGACCAAATCTCACTTAAGCGCTTGGTATAACTTGTCTCAATCGATAAAATTATATTTATATTCGAATACTCAAAGTGCATTAGTTAATAGATTGGATTTGGCATTGCTGCTTTCAATTCAGCCCCGCCCCTACAGGACTGCTTACGCCGGTTTGACCATAGTAGGGTAATTAGGTACATAACTGCTTTACGTCGCCAACAACAACGTCCAAATATATTTACCATTATCAGACTGATGCATTCAGCAGGTAGTACGTGCAATACCACTGCTTTAGATTTTACCTTGGCACCAAACATAAGACGTTGCCAGGACTTGGTCAAGTAAGAGTCCGACAGAGTCATATGAGCTTTCTGCGTCGGAGAGGTCATTAATTGTATCTTCTCTTTCGTCTCATCTTTATATATAATTATTTAATCTGAAAAAACTCAATTCCATTTTTGAAATGTACTTTTTAGCAACCCAACGGGGGACCCGTCAAATGGCACTAAATGCATTTTACACTTTTTTTTTTCGTTGAGAACGTTCGTGTTTGTTTAAAGTGCACTATTAGGAAGATAAATAAATGCTGTAACTTAACTTAGGTTGCACAGCGATTTAGAAAAATAAGTATATGCTTTTCGGATACAAAACAAAAATGCAGATGTTTTGATAATAATTCACCAATGTCTGATACAGCGACTAGTCTCTCCCACGGACATTAATTTCTAGAGAGGTTTTTACAGTCAATGCCAATATAGTACCTATACTACCTACTGCTACTGGGATAATGTATGTTTTATTACAACACCAACTAAATATTTCGTAAACCTAATTCCTGGGAAACTTTTAATCATAAACCAATAAGAAAATCTCTTTAATATCATACCTTCTAAGTTGGCACAAAGCACGCCACGTTCAAGTTGTTGCTGATAGAAAGAAACTCAAGAGGCACACAGCGCAAGAGAGAATAACCGAAACAACCTCCACTTGCAACGTCTGAACGATAACTGCTCGGCGGGCGCCTCGCTCTTGCCGTGTTTTCAACGGAATTAACCACTAGACTGCAGGTGAGCCAAAGCAAGGCCCCCTAGACAAAAGTGTGCTAGGGGGCCTTGGCCAAGGCAAGGCCTCCTGAAGTACTCTAGGAGGCCTTGGCCAAGGCCACCGTAAAATAATTGGATGAGCTCCTCAGAGATTGACCAATTCCTCGGCAAATTATGAAGTGCGTTATATATAAACTATTCTTTATAGGTATAAGTATGCGGTATTTTTAAACCTATTTTCTCCCATAGTATTTTCGTACAAAAAATTCAATGTGATGAAATTCTTCACACAAGAAGAAAAATGTCGAATATCACTAAAAATCTTAATATTACTGCAGGAATAAAAAATCACGTTGCTCAGTATTGCTAAGGCTGCACAATGCTGCAGGTTATGAATTTCACAGAAGACTCTGGTTTAGGGTTAATTATTAGAATCACGTAGACTTTTCAGACGTTACTACATAGAAGTCGACTAAATTTAAAATCTAACCCTTCGGGAAGTATGTAGCATTTGCGCGTGCGGACCATTACGTTCGTTTACGTTTACCCAAATGTAAGTAGAACAGGCAGCGCAAGTTCTACTATATGTGGATAAAAGTCAGATTTATTCTAGCTATAATGCAGGTCATGCTGAATGGCTAAGGCTACTTATACAGTACCCTAAACACGATTACCTTGGCTTTCGTTCCATGTGATGCTCACATGATATAGTAGGTTATTATGGTTATTTAATAAATGTTTGTGATTATTATTTGAATTTGAAGGGTTTATTCTAACGTAATCCTCTTGTACAGTTGCATTATAACTTGTATATTAAAAACGCGCAGTTATCAATTCAAATCTGCACACTTCCTAAATATCTACTTTGTTTGAATTCGCAGGTCCAGGGTGTTATAGGCATAACTTAGGAAGAAACCATAATAGAAATCACTGATAGCTGACCAGAACATATTTTTCATTTGTGCCTTTGAGCAATTGTAATCAAGCGAGCATACGCGGCTGTCAAAAGCGGAGAAAACTCGTGCAAACGTGTGGATATTACGGTACTCTAAAAATTTTCTATCCTGTGTATGTCAGGTATGTGTCTTATGATCCGCTGACCACAAACTTTGTTCAGAAGAATATAGTTGCCATGGTTACAAATTTAGATCTGATGATACCCATTTACATATAATAATTATTAATTAACATTATCTGGAAGTCTGTAATAAACTTTCTCAAAAATAATTAGCTGTCGAGCTTACGAAAGTGATGTTCATCAATGACTTCGATACTACCGGTGATTTTGTTTATAAAATTTCGCACAGTTGTGGTAGCGGCGACAGAAAATTTCTATTTGGCGGAAGTGAGGGGAAGGAGGGATGGTGGGAAAAATGTGGAGGGGCAGACACTACTATATGCTCCATGTATGTTGGTTTCATGATAGCAATATGAGGGAAATTGAGATTTCGCAAACAATTTCTCTCGTAGCGTCATTTCGGAACTAATAGTGTCATCTGCTGCCTGATATATGGCTGTCATCTGACCGCAATACAAACATGGCATAAGTCACGTCATAGCAAATGGTGGCAACGATGAGATGGAGGCCCTAATTTTTGGTTAATAACATACTACTAAAAAATCACTAGTCTCAAATCCGCTGTCAAAACAAAGCTCTAAAATTCGTTTCCTATTCATTTGAAGGCAACTCAACTACCACTCACCCCACTGACAGAAAAGAGAGGAAATTTTACAACAACGAATTTAATTCCGGCGACTTCGATACCAAACACTTCAAGGTGATACTCAAATGAGTAATTCCTCAGTAACCTATCCAAGTGCATCGACTTACTTCAAAGTTGGTAGAATGAATCCGCGGAGAAAAAGTACCACACTTGGTAGAGCAATACATTTGCTCGAACGCAAGAAAACTTGCATTTCTGTTAAATATCGTCAGCGATTCCGCAACCTGACGGAGAAATCACCAATAGCCTAAGCGACAAAGCCACAATCCTGAACGACTATTTCACCTCTGTATTTACTGTTGAAAATGTTGCAAATATTCCTGAACCAACAGCGATGCAAGTTGCT
>LQNS02278140.1:10452633-10473000 GCA_001587735.2 Parhyale hawaiensis | reverse complement strand
TAACATAATGGCAATAGCTCATAGAGGACCGGGGTGTAAGTCCCGGTGTCTTTTTGGGAATGGGCCTTTTGGTTCGTCTACTGCCGCCTATCTAATCTAATCTAATCTAATCTAATCTAATCTAATCTAAATTCTTTTTAAATTCCCCTCATATTGAGAGGGCTGGGGTTAGAGGGTTTGGCTGCTTATCATGGGTAAAAGATGCAGCATATGCTCTATGCCCGAAATACCTGAGATTTTTGCCTGTTTTCGATATCGATTCACTTGCCAAAACGCACAAATTCGTTCATTTACTATCGTATTAACATGTCTTTAGCAGAAACACTCAGGATAGGAAATGCATATTACTTTAGTAAATGAGTTTAATGTTAATTTTATTTTAATATCTAACATTAAAATTATATTGGAAAGGCAATGACACGTACAGCACAGCCCGCTCTGTTTGTGCTTATATTCAAGTTTTGCATGCGAAGAGCAAAGAAGAAAAGTACCTCGCAGTAACTCAGGAGCAGACGTGACTGCATCTATATGAAGAAGTTCAACTTTTGGGGGATTGGGAAGATTCTTATTGAAGATTTGGTTTTCCTGCTTGAATTCGTAAACCTTTCTGTATCTAAAATTGGTTGCAGCAGACTGTTAAATGAACATGTTCTCTCAGGTCACCTTGAGCTTCACCCTTTAAGTGTGTTGTAACTCGTTGTAAACACAACTGCACGGCTAATATAATCTGCAGTAGTAATTCTAGCGCGGCAGTCGGCACGTTTGTGTTGTTTAATAGCGTTCGCGGGCTCTGGGCTGAGAGAACACGTTCAGTTGAATATCGTGCGGACCCACTTTTACTTATCAACTACTTAACACGCTGGACCAGTGGCCGCCAACAAGTCCCATGTCATGGATCATCAACCGAGCAAAATATATATATATATCGTGGGCCGTTTCATATTTGACCAACATAAAGAAGAGCACACAGTCAGCGTTTTGACTTAAAGATTGCCAGCACATTTTTTAAATAGAAATAATAGCATAAAATGAGTGAGTGACCATTTTTTAAAATTGAATTGAAAATTTTATTTTCAATTTATTGACAAGTACAGTGAAAATCATGTGGATCAATCAAAAAAACCACGATGGACTACAAGTTGAGAACCAGTGCCCTAGAGTCTACTCTAGAGGCTTCGTGCCTGCCGGAAATTAACCTATGTAGTTACGTGAACTCTGCTTGATGTTAATGTATCCGTCATATGAACGACTAAAACGACTGTGTCTAATGCAGGGGCCACACTAGACTTTCATAAGAACAACGAGACGTAAGGATGGGCAGCTAGCATGTCAGTCATGGCACGTATCTATGATACCGAAGCTACATATATCTCAGAACGACGAGTAAGTTGCTTACCCTCATTTCCAGTTGTTTATATGAATGCATATGTGGCCTCGGCATAACCAACAGGCTGGCATGTTTGGCGAGCAAACGTCATTGGAAAGTTTACTGATTTTTACGAGCCTCACCTTCTCCTGTTACGTGTGTACCACGAACTCGCCATCGACCAATATTTGCTCGCTCCCCCCCGTCCCAGTGCTGGCTGTGCGTTATGTCGGAAGCACACGAGAATGCGTAGCACAACTTGATACTAAGATGAGTAGCGCGCACATCGTTCCGATACATATTTAGTTTCGGTAAAGGGAGAGTCAGCTTAACCCCACCTCCCACTAGGATATCTGCACGCACTGGTTCGTCCTGCAGATAGCGGCCAACTGGTCCCAGAGGAGCGTACGGCTGCAGTCGACCAAAAATTGTTAATAACTATGGCGCTTTCGACGAAAGGTTCGCATGCAACGACCCGTGCCCCCTACTCTCCCTATTTCTGGGAGAGGTAAGTACTCTACGGCAGTTGAGCAGATACCTAACATATGCTGAGTGAGAGTGTCAAGCGCTGCAAGAGCTCGCTTGCCTGGCTTACATTCGAACCTGCAACGTCCAGTGTCATCAGCTCAGCGCCCTAGGCTGCTGCTACCGTGGTGGCATGTAAAGGGTATCAGGAAAAAACCCCGGGAGGAAAAAAGCCCCGGTAAGAAAAAAAAAAACGGTAGAAAAAGCCACCCGGAAAAAAGCCCCTGTAGAAATAAGCCACCAGGAAAAAGCTCAGCTTTCTCTTGAAACAATGTTTGGGAGCGCTATTCATTTATTTGAAAACCGCATATTTAAGTAAGCTAAACGATATTGTGTTCAACTAAATTTGAACTAGTTAGCAGCTGCATGTGCGAACGTGGGTTGCAAGGACCCTGAAGTAGGTTATGTGCTGTTAAGTTAAATTAAATTAGCATTAGTTAGGTGAGCTTAGGTTAGCTGAGGTTAGGTTAGGTTGGGCTAGGTAAGGCTAGGTGAGTTTAGGTTAGATTAGGTGAATTCAAGTTAGGTGAGGTGAGATCAGGTTAGATAAGGTTAGTTTAGGTTAGTAAAGTTAAGCTATATGCATAGCTTTGGACTTGTTCCAATGTAGTTACGTTCCAAATCCAACAATCGGGTTTTTCGGGTTAGGCCTATTTAGACATCGAAGAGCGTAACAGCAGGACTGACTATAACCTAGCATAAAAAAGTGACGTCAACATCAACGAACACCCCAGCTGAGCAACCTTTGAGAGTATTTTAATTAACTTCGCCTGAAAAATTGTACAATTTCAATAATAAACAATAATCAATAAAAATTGCACTGGAGGCTGGTGGAAAGTTTCACAGCACCAGAGGCAAAATCTGGGCCGGTAAATCCCCTGATTCATCTTCTTTTAAGTGAAGCCTTATTTACATATTCGGTTCAAAGTGCTCTTCGCACAACTTATTTGAACATGTTCTCCGTATTTGTTCGATTTATTTCATTCAATCTCCCGCTCCTGACTGGCCTGCTACTTGATTTGCACCCATACACAAGACATAGTAAAATGATTGCCAAGTAAATGCAGAAAGTTTGAACAATAACATTACTATTAATATGGTTTCTCTCGCTTCAAGAATATAACACTGCTTACATTTTTGGCAAAGATTAGGAACCCGACCTATGAAGGCCTGAGGTACGGCCCTCAAGTGCTTTGACTCCTCTGTGTGACGTCATTTGGCTACATGCGGTCATGGCTAAGTTTTATTTTTATCCCAGTGAGTCCTACAGCTACACTCTTTGCTTCCTGTGCCTATCGGATAAAAATTGCTTGGATACGAAAAGTTAGGTAATGCACAAGGATTCACGCCATTAGACAAGGTTATGTGTGCGAGGTCTGGTTTACTCTAAATCGTAGTTATAAAAACGTTCAGGTCAAGTTAGCTGAGGTCAAGTTTGGTTAAGTTAAATTAGAAGATGCTAGGTAATGATATGCCAGTTAATAAGTTGGGTTTAGGTAGATGTGGTTAGATTAGGCAACGCTCTAACATAAAAAGCTAGACTAGGTAGATTAAGCTTGGTTTCATTAGGTTAGGGTAGATTAATGCAGTGCAGTGTAATTTAACCTACTTTAATGTAACTTACTTCAATATAATCGAGCACGAGCAATAAAAAATGCACGTTAAGAGATGGGCGGGGCTTTTTTTTTTCCTACCGGGGCATTTTTCCTACCGGGGCATTTTTCCTCCCGGGGCTTTTTTCCTCCCGGGGCTTTTTTCCTCCCGGGGCTTTTTTCATCCCGGGGCTTTTTTCCTCCCGGGGCTTTTTTCCTCCCGGGGCTTTTTTTCTCCCGGGGCTTTTTTCCTATACCCCATGTATAGTTACTGTTGCATGAGCGACTTGTGAGATGCACGTCCTCGCATCAAATTGCGTGTGGGAATGCATGGTATGTCTCCGAAATTACTTGTAATAGCAATAGATAAGTGTTTTCTTCAACACAAGCGCCAAGCGACTTCAGACGACAACATTAATATTTATTAAAGGCGGATTCACACGATAGGCACATGAATGACTTTCCTCGTCACAGCGTCCGAATGCGCTGTGTCAATTTAAACAGTAGAAGTGTGCGCAGTGCGCAACTATGGTATTCGAACCTGAATTCAATCCTCATATGAAGAGATTTATGCAGCTGTGCTAGTGACACTTACTGTGCGGACTAACGTGACAGCTAAACTTGTAGTCATGGCGCGTTCGATTGCGCGTCAAAGTTAAGTCTTCATGGCTTGACGTCTTCGACAAGTCAGGCAGGTGCACTGGCTTCGGTCCCTTGAATTGAGTTATGGCGTTCTCCCAATTCGGTTACCCTTGAGATCGACACCCAGTAACTCAAACATATTCTGCAAAGTGGATTTTCAGCGGGCTCAAAGTAACCGGGCTGCTCTATACTTGGAGCACATTTTATAACTTACAAAACAAATGCTTCTGTCTAAAGTTTCAGATGAGCCATGCCTCCACGGCTTCAATCCGGCGTCCAATCGAACACTCTCTAACTGCTGTAGTAGACACATAGATTCGGTTACGATGGCTAAAAAACATTTGAGCGATTAACTGAGGGAAATCGTTCATTTGACAACCGTGTGTTCAATTAAGCGACTTGAACGGTCTGGACTTCCTTAACCTTATGCAGTATAAAGAAAAGATCGCATTCTCATAGGAATAGTTCTGTTTACTTGATACGTTGTTTGTGAAGTGTTTTGGTCTTATGAAGTTGATGATGTAAAGAGAAACGAATTATAAACTCTTCCTTACTTTCACCCTCTAAAGGACCCCTCTATTACAGTTAACAGATGGTCTTGTCCTTTGATATTGAAAATGAATGTGAAAGGTATGTAAGTGATACGACAAACACCTTTATACCCCACCCCGTAACTTTTCTGGTTAGTGACGAGACTGTTATCAATAGCCGAGCCCAGATTTGCTCACACTGATTACGAGGTAATGTCGGTCGCAGAAGCTAGGTACTTGTCGTGCATCAACCCGAAAACAAAGAACTACAGAGTGGAGAGCCCAGGAAATTTCCAGAAAAAGTTTTCCCTGACTTATTGAACAACAGCTTACGTCGAAATAACAGCGTCACAAACAAACGCCTCTCCGCCACATGAGTTCATTCTTATCACTAAAACAGAAAATTTCCAAAATTTTAGAGTAGTCTAAGGACAGATTAGACTTAACCCTTCACACCCTCAATTTAACATCACTTTTCGTTACATCGCGGTCACACACTATCAACTGTGAGCGAACTTTCAGCTCGTATGTTAACTCTACGGTAGTACACAGCTAAAGCTCGTAACCAAGCCACCACTGAAAAGTAGAACGACGTGCAAGTTGAAAGTCCGCTTCTGAACGTAGAGGGTACGTTCGCATAGAGTAGGCACGAGAGGGCTAAAATGGGTCAACTCCCTAAATATGTCTTGTTTTTCAGTTTGCTGCCAAATTTTTACTCTTTTTCACGTGGCCTATATATATGTGGGACGTACCAAATAATGTTATGTTTATATGAAAGGCAAGATTCTCTTATTAACCAGAGCGTTGAATGGGCAACCAGGCATATATATTTCTGTCATTTCTAAAATATCATTCAATCTCACGATGTAAATGTTATTGAAACTTCAGAATTGTTAGTCGATAAAAAAAACGTATAGTTGATATTAGCTCCAAGCGTAGCCAATATATGAGTATCGCGTGTTTATACTGATTTGATGTACTTGCATTTCTTACGAGATGCATGCATGCTCATACCTGTACGAGCTGAACGTATTTATCGTCTTGAGTTGTGATCATCGCCTCTTTTATGTGCACTGTGCTGTGTGTGATAAATAAATATATCAACCGAACAGTAGTTAGATATGATTTATATTATAATTCTGCTTGAAGCTCCTTCCGTCAGTCTGTCCGTGTGTACGTCCGTCCGTCCGTGAGTCTGTACGTTACGCTTTTCACTGTAGGACAGCGGCAGCTTCAACTACTTGCAAGAAGCTCTGATTTTCACTGGAACGAAGTTCAACCATAGTTGTTTTCTTTAGCACTTCTTGGTTTTGGTTTTGTCTGTCGACGGCAGAGGTATACAACTTTAGCCTGGCCAGCAACAGTGATGAGCGCTTCATATTTTCGGGTGTCATTATTTTTGCCCTTCCTATGTAGGCTACTCGGATGATGCGGGTCTCTGATGTCGAAAACGAAGTTTGACTCTCTGGAATTTCCGCTATCTTTTGCGTTTTGTAACTGTTCTCATTCTAGCTTCTCAGTCGATGCACGAGTAAATTGAAATTTCAGTGGGCTGCAAGTATACACTAGCGGGCAAAATAAGAGAACGATTTTCATTATATGAAAGTAAAGGTTAACCATGTCGAGTAGGTTAGTGAATCTTTCGATGGGGCCCTAAGGAATGTATAGAAGTAGCATCAAAAATATATAATCTATAGAATAATTTTTCTGAAATATCTGAAATTTCGATCTACAGAAGTACACAAAACAAAGTATAAGATATGAAAATATAGGACGAAACTTTCCCTAAAAGTTTATACTTCGTAAGTATTTAAAGTAGTAGCTAGCGGTAAAAAATAAAAAAAATTTCGCTAAAACAATTATTAATGTTGATTGATTAAAGTACATAAAATCATTATCTAAGATATTTAAGTTAAAAATATTTTGACTCATACAAATTTTTAATTTTGGTCAATAGAAGTAGACAGGCATATCATCTAGAATACGCAAGTCAAGAAAATAATTTCCCTTAAAAAATTGAGATTTTGAAGAACTAAACTAAGTAGATGAAAGCCAATCTGCGACAGCTATATTTACAGCGTTCACCAATATGCAAAGCCAACACGAAAAAGTTAGTTGTTTCTGTTCTTCCATTCACGCGTTTCACTTAACAGATACAAGTTGTGGACGCACGATTCGAATACGTGACCACGCACGGTGAACAGTCCACTGTGGTGCTCCAGTCTGCCATCTGTAATTAAATCATGTCAGCGAAGATATCCATATTAGTTCCTTGCCTCTCCTTGGGAGGCAGTCGTTCTTTGAGACCGCATACCTTCTGTATTTGCTTCTACCAACGACAACTAATGAGGCAGATGATTGTCTAGGCGCTCATTATCAACCACAGAGCGTTGTAACGACCACCCAAATATAATCTTTGAAGGATACGCAGGATTCACAACACGCGATTCTGAGGCCCTCTTCACGCTGCAGTGCGATATATTCTGGGAGAGTACAAGTCCGAAGGCACGTTCGACTGAGCTACGAAAATAGGCCTTCGAGGTTTAACTTGTTCGAAACTGTAGACAGAAACTCATGGACTCGTCACTATGATTCACGTTCCAGTGTTAGTAAACAACGCGATGACGAGCATGCTGAAAGCTCAAATTTATGGAATAAGATTCAGTTTTGGAAATCTCAAAGGTAACCGATTGAGGGTCCATGCCTGAGACTGAATTGAACTGGTCGAAGCCAGCGCACCTGGCTGAAGTTTCGAAACAGTCAAACTTTGAAAACTTAACTTTAGCGCTCAGTCGAACGTGCCGGCAAGGAGGTCACACCTTTATCTACTGAACTTCCTTGGTGTCTACCTCCAGCAGGCCAGCATGCCTGTTGCAGCGTTCCTATACGACAGTTGCTCCTACATAAACATTTATATGGTAAATATGAATCACCATCGAGCAGTCTGATCTCTCTCGTTTGCTCTATGTTCATGCCAAAATGAAGATTAAATTGGAAACCGTGACTTTTCCAACGGCAAGAGCTGCCATACCGCAAAAAATCTTTAACTTCGAGCACAAATCGCTAACTGTGAAGGAAGCGATTGTGTCACTTTCCGAAATTTGGAAAAAACTTTATGCTCTTCTGCACTTCATACCTTCGTCTCTATGGTCGCTATTTCGTTTCCCAGATAAACTTATTTGTTGTTTCAAGACTCAATTTGTCTGTATCGCTGATAAATAGTTTTGTTTCCAGCATGTAAGATATTTGTTGTTTTTAGGAGAACTCGAATAGCGGAAGACAATTCTACAAAACAATCAAAAGGTGCCAGACTATATATACTCTTATGCCAGAACGGAAGCGTGAAGTTTGTACGAAAACGTCAGTATAGCTGCTGGTTGAACGGCTAAATATATTGAGCAAGAACGACAGACAGACAGTATCATGGCTAAAAGCAGTTCATCTAATTGTGTAAGCCTTTATACTACTTAAAGTCTCATTATAATCTGATAGACATGGCATAGGCATACAGCAACACCACCGCCGTTTCTCTTATTATTAATTAACATCACACGCCGTATGGAGAACAACAACATATGTATATTTTGGGCCTCACGGCGCCATAAAATAATTGATTAAATTCACAACTTCCAAAGAAGACTCTTAGTGAGGTAGGGACGTTAAAAGACATCAGCAGGGGCGGTGTTTACGCGTTAAAATGTTGTTTATGAAACCACATCGAGACCTCTTCATGCTCCATGTGCGTGTCTGTAGCATACACGATGCTGTTGACTCAGTTGCTATGCTACGCTAATAAGCTTAACAATGGACAATAGCGATCGTGATATCCATATCTATCTCAGAGGTTGCCATTAATAGTCGGTAGTCATCTCCAAACAATTATTTTAGTTCAAAACCGTGATAAGTAGAGACGCTTCCAGTCTCGAGTACTCCATGTGTTGATAGAGATTACTACAGAAAAACGACAGGAAGTATATATATCAAAATAGTAACTTCCATTTGACATAGATGTGAAGAAGTAGAAATAAAAGTATAATGCATCTATTTCATAGGGAAGTAAAAGACACAGTATCTATTCCATTGTAAAGCTAGACTCGATACAGTTAAGATATCCATGTTTTTCAGCAGTACTTTATAAATGGTTTTGGTGTATAAGTTCTGCCACAATACAATAAATTCTTTGGACTAGACTCTCTAGTGTGTCTGTTGGATGGAGGTCAGGTCAGGGTTAGTTGTGTGCAATTGGACTTTAGTACGGTGGTTGATAGGGCCAACCACAGGGGTCTTTTGTCTAAGTTGGAGTCGTTTGGTGTGGGTGGTAGGGTTCCGTAAATCATTCGTGATAAAGTTTCTGAGAGAACGCTGAGTGTGTCTATTGACCGGTTTTTTGAGGGCCTCAGTCATGGTGGAGTCTGGCTTTCTTCAGGGATAGTACTTGGCCCGCTCCTGTTTGTTCTGTATACTAGTGGCATACTCTCTTCGCTCAGCAACACGATGATTAACTATGCTGGAGATTCCACTTTGATAGCAGTGATATCTACCACCAGTAAGCGTAATGTTGTCGCCCAGTCTCTGAATAGGGAGCTGTGGCGTATTAGTACATGGTGCTCAGCTTGGAGTATGAAGCTGAATGCCAGTAAGACAAAATCTATGATTGTCGGTCTTGGACACTTACCGTAGCATCCACCTCTGAAGACATGTGGCACTTTGCTTCAGGGGTCTAGCTCCTTGGAGATTCTCGGTGTCGTCTTTGATGAAAAGCTAACCTTTGAACCGCATATTAGGGCACTGGTGTCACGTGCTTCCAGTAAAATTGGATTCCTGCGTATAATAAATTCTGTGTTTGTTGACAAAGATGCAGTTCACAGACACTTTTATGCTCTTTTGCTGCCTGTGTTGGAGTATTGCTCGCCGGTCTAGGCTCCAGCTGCCGACAGTCACTCGCGTCTACTGGACCGACTTGTTAGTTCAGCCAGCAAGCTGTGTGCTGAAAGTGATCTGGTGCATCTGTCCCATAGGAGAGAGGTGGCCGGACTCTCTACATATTTGCGGATGATACTAAACTCTGTCATATTGCCATAAAAACAGCCTAGCTCCAACAAGACTTTGACCACGTCATGGAATGGAGCGGTAAGTGGCAGATGAGCTTTAATGTCGACGAATGCTCTGTAATGGACGTAAGGCTGGTAAACCCTTCAACCCCATTGATAATGAACGGGAGGGTATTGGCTGCTTCCTTCATCACCAAAAATTTTGAATGCTAGTCCAAGGACATCATCGTTCCCTTGTACAAAGCATAAGTGCGGCCATACTTCGAAATTGCCGTTCAATTCTGGTCGCCACATCTGTGTAAAGATATCGATAACATGGAAAGAGTCCACCGCAGAGCAACCAAATTGATGCCTCAGCTGCGAAACAAGCCGTATGAATGTCGTCTAAGAGAACTGGGTCTGATCTCTCTCGAGCAAAGGCGACTAAGGACGCAACTAATAGAAACATTCAAGTATTTGAATGGCTTCAACGCGTACCTACAACGGGTCTCTTTGAAAGAGACCTCAATGATCGCTTGCGAAACAACGGTCAAAATCTCAAGCATGAAGCTCGAAGAACGACCTTAAGTCAGCAGTTCTTTCCGTATTTCATAGTCAGCATTTGGAATAGACTCCCTTTCGATGTTATTGGTGCGGAGCCAGTCAACGCATTTAAAAATCGACTTGACAGACATTGGGAGAGACATCCTCCCCAGCTAAAAACTCCTCCTCCAGGAGTCGCAAACTCTTAACGGCCATAGCTTCCGAGGCTACCTTAATCTATCTTCGTATCTCTTCGCTCCAACAACACAGCTTGACATCTCGAAGCTCCACATATCAGCGGCTCTTGATTGTACTTATGTGCATTCATGATCGTCTCTTTGGCAGGGATTCTTCCCTCCCTTTTTTACTCGTTTCTCCAGTCCTTTATTCCCTTCTGACATAATGGCATTAGCTCATAGAGGGCTGGGGCGTAAGTTTCGGTGTCTCTTTGGGAATGGGCCAATTGGTTCGTCTACTGCCGTCTATCTAATCTAATCATATGTTTTATAAAGAGTACAACAATGAGAGACATTGGTTGTATTCTTCTGTCCCTGCCCTCAAGGTCTTTAGGGGATTACGCGTGTTGCCGTTGATGGGCACTCTTTCACTTTGCAGATTGTCAGATGCCGAACTTATCAGTTTAATTGGTGTTTCTTGACCTGGTCTGGAATTCATTGCCGGCGGTTCGTCATCACTTGCGTCGCCCAGGTGTTGGTCGTCTCGGCTGCCACTCTGTCGGCAGCCTTAGCTTCAGTCCACAGAGAGGAGGTGGTTTCCTCCATCGTAAAGCTGAAGGTAAACGAGATGCTCGGCCCGCGTCCACTTGTCTCCGTGACCGAGCGCTGTCCTGCCTTTATTACACTGTGTTTTTGCAGGTGCAGGCGAGCTACTGTGTAGCACTCGTCTCCTACAAGCATAGGATTCGGCTTGCCGCTTCTCCGCTGTGCCCACTCTCTTCGGCAAGTCTGTAGACATTATTCCTGCTTTTCTCGCGCAATGCGTTTCCGACGGCCCTCGCTGTTTCCGTATATCTTGCTTCTCACCTTTCCTTGGACTCGCTCCCCTCAGGAGCCTCTCAAGTATGGAACTCGCATTAGTTGAGCCCAATACCACGACTCAGATGCCGAACTTGCCAGTTTAATCGGTGTTTCTTGACGCCGTTTGGAACTCAGTGCCGGCATCGGCTCTCGGCCGTGTCGGCCTGCAGACGTTCAAGTCTTATCTTGCTGTTGGACTTTCTTTAGCAGCGTTTCAGGCTTCTCGGTGTTGCTTGATGCTTCTCATGCTTCATTTGAGTTGAACTACCTGCCCGTGGGGGCCCGAGCGTGAAGTTTTTATTATAATAATTATATATATTGGTATTTACAACCAGCAGAAAGCTTCGAGTTTTCTTAGTTGGAGAAAACCGTTAGGCTAGCATCTCGGCCAGCAAACTTAGGGTCAGTGACAGTGACAGGTAGACTGGAATGCAGTGTTGTGTATAACTGACAGTTACACGGCTTTCTCATGGGCATAAAATCAAAAGGACTCTAACGGTTCTCTTTCAAAAAGGCGGACCCTCCAAAAACAAAGTAACATATCACTTTGGGTTGGAACTTTTCAACAGTCCTTCTGAGGGTATTACTGGTATTGGATAGGTTGACTCTAGGGTGGAGCCGAAATGTCCTGAATCTCTGTCTTTATTTGTCCAAATTGAATATTTCAATCCTAGAGACAAGGACTTGGCCGGTGTTTAGTGGTCTCAGTAGAGACTCGACTTCTGTCTCCTTTGTGTGCATTGGCTACAAAATACAATCAAGAATCGACTCTTCGCTTGAATCCAACCCATCAAGTTTTTGGATACAGCTTAAATTAGGAAAGTCGTTGAGCATTTCAGAAAACATAAAAAGGCTCACGACGCAAAGCATAGGCCGGCCATGCTTGCTAAGCCAATGTCTACGTAAACCTTGAGTCGTAATCATCCAATTAAAAGTACAGCATGCATACAAATGCTATAAGGCATGCCTTAGATCTGGGAAGAGTACCCTGTACCTGTGCAGTTGTGATACTCAACCAGCCTCTATTTTTAGTTCTAACAAACAAGACATGTGGGATACTTAATGCGGCTATGGTCTACGTGTGAAGCATTCGTCTGACGACGATGGAGGCAAGGATTTCCCGCCATTCTGAGCCAGAGCCCACTGGAGCAGAAGACCGAGACCAATGCGAGGTCACAACCGGCACTCTAGAGGTCGCAATCTGTAGTCTGTAGCAAAGCTAAAGCCATCTGGCCTCGTCAGCTCAGAGAATAAACTTTGGAAAAAATACAATTGTGACTGCTTAGCAACAAGGGCGAAGACGGGAGGGCACCGTTTTGTTGGTAGTCAATGAGAAGCCCAAAATAAGAGCTGCCCGTATACCTTACTTGTTAATGAGTGCTGTGACCACCTGGATACAATCTAACCGGACTGTGCAGTGTGCAGCAATTGTGAGTATATAAGGTAACTAGAGCATTCTGAGAGCGCATACCTCCGCCAAGCGAGGCAACGGTAGCAAAAAATTCAAATTGGCTGTGAAACTATAATTTTCTTTGTATAAACTCCAAAATCTAATCATTTGTGCCTTTTCATAGTCATAACAACTTGTGCAATTTTCTTGAAGATCCGCTTGTAACTTTTTGAGTTATACTGTTAACAAACGTTATGACAAGCATGAGTCAGACATACAAACGAACAAACCGCTCTGCACCAAAATTTAATCATTCATGTCTTTTAATATTACTAACAACCCTTATGAATTTCATGAAGATCCATTCATTATTTTATTAGTTATTGTGCTAACAAGCATAAAATTAAAAACAGTGACAAACGAGTGAACGAACGAACAAACGGATCATTATAAAAAATTGGTCATTCACTCTTTGTTATATACCTAACAACTCATGTTAATTTCATAAAAATCCATTCATAACTTTTTGAATTATAGCATTGAGAAAAATGAGGCAGACAAACAAACAAACAAACAAACGGATAGACATATCTTCACCAAAAGTTAATCATAAATTTTTGAGTTATCTTGGTGACAGACAAAGAGACAGACAGACAGACAAACACGACGAAAATATAACCTCCTTGACGGAAGTACTAACTCTTCCCCAACGGTGGCATACGTGGGTAAGATCCGGAATCAAATTATTAGCCCGCTCTGTCCAACGTGTTCTTTGTCTCGAAAGGTACTCCAGGCCAGCACGACTTGAAAAATTGATCTTCTGTGCTATACCCACACAATCGAAAAAGTTCACTTGGTGAACACGGCGGAACAGAAATGTGAACATCTAACATGCATGAGCGAACGAAAAGCTAGCGGTTATATAAAGGAAGCGTTCATAACGACAGCTGCTTGAGCTGCAGTTTATGGTTTTTCATACGCAGCGGTCCCACCAGCTACTCGCATGACTGCGTTGCTCATCATATTTGTCCATCAACCAAAACTGTGCAATGTAGCACACATTATTAGAAGGGATACCCTCTTTGCGATCATTGCTATAGCTGATTTTTTTTAGCTATGCAGCTAGTTCTGGTATCTCATTATTATTATTATTATCCGTTTCAACAACGAACAGAAACAAACATGAGCTACTAATCGCAGTATTCAATATAACCCGTCCCGTTGGGTGACCTACCTCAGTTCACTTACTCAACACATGTGTATAAGACAGCAACTAAGCAACACCTCAATGTCCCATGGGAGCTCCGGCCCGGGGAGGGTAAGGTGTGAGCACATTGTAGGATGAGCAGAGCGGGGGGCACATTGCCGGTGTCACACGCCACCGCCACAAAACCGGTTGCTACAATTTGTGTAAATTTAGCGACAGAAACATGACGAGAATCACGTGGACAGAGCACACAGGTCCTCCTCGTGTGCGAAAGATGAATGAAGAGTAGTGAGCCTCTCACAGATATCAGAAGAAAATCCAAATTAAAAGAAAATTCCTCAGAAGCTGTTGTTATTTACCTGCATAAGCCCCGAGTGAATAGGTTATAGCACTCTGTTTTATTTTGGCCGGTTGTTGAATTGAAAGAACTGACATTTTTCTAAAGATGGAGCACCGTGACCACCGTACAGTCGTCAAGTAGACACATTCATGTGCAAGGCATATTTTTATGTAAGCTCCATGGCCTTTTGGTATTATCGCCGTGGATTTTAGATGGATTAAAATTCATTCTCTTCGACCGAAAGGACCTGATAACTGCTCGGCCCTCTATTGTCTTCATTTTCTAGAAATTCACCAGTTCTTTTACTTCAACAGCCTGCTAAAACAAAGCATGGAGTGTTAGAATTTAGACTTGATACCTAACCATATTATACACTGAAGAATACCACTTGGTCTTACCTTTGATCCTTCGAATTATTGACCCACAAATTTTGAGCAAATCGCCCGAAGAATCTATGTATAGAGCACCAATCAGGTGCACAACATTTACCTTCCCATAAAAGATATTAGTGAATGTAAGTAGCGAGTAAAGCGGCCAGATGGACACTTTTGATGGTAGGTCCCCTCGCGCCGCCGGGTCATCGCGCCGCCCCTTCCGGTTTTCCAGGCCCCGCCCACTCCGGTTTGCGCCCCCCCCCCCCTGACCCCAGCAAAACCGGTAGTGCATTGGCCGTTATAAACCGGAAGCTCACGCGCGAGGGGAGCCGCGAGGGTAGGTTACCCTCAAAAGTGTCCATCTGGCCGCTTTACTCTCTACTAATGTACCACACGCATAATTATTTGTTACGTTATTATATGTCTACGGATCAAGTTACTACTGTAACTTAATTCAGCACACCGTTTCAAAAAATTGTAGCATCAGTTTCACTATAGTCTATATTGAGGACGTAGATATTACTGAAAGGAATGAATGTGATTCTTGTGAGGACTATTGTACACTTGCAAACGCTCCAATGCAATTGTTTCCTTGGGTTTGCCCCAAATAACCATTTTTTTTAGTAGGTGACAATTAAAATATCTAATTACGATGAGTACAGCCTGAAATCTGAGCAAGTAATCCTCCCTGTTACGGACATAACTATCTATGCATATTTCTGCATTTAGTTTACATTATATTTGATGCGCTTTTCATCTAACTTAAAGTGAACTTGACAAGAATTGGCAAAAGGTCTTTTGCTTCTTGATACGAATAAAATCTCCGTCTCCTTGCAGAAATTTTAAATTATTTATGTTTTCTACCTTGCATCTTATGTATGTTATGCATAGACATATATATGGCATATTTTTAACTTTAAATGAGTTAACAATTACTTCCAATGCACCATGACATGTTAAAAAATATACTACTATGAGGCTAGAACGCCCAACCAGTACAAACTAATTGACGTGTTTGGTTGCAGCTCCTCCTAACTTTACTGAAGAAAGCACATGTTTATACAGCAGTCGGACACCCATAGCTTTTACCGGCTCGACGTTAACACAATAAAATCAACTAATGTGAGGTGTGCCTGGATTGCTTCTTCTATGGATGATTAACGACTCGTACCCTCAACACAACGACTCCTGACCTTGAAACAGAGACTGCGTGAAACTCAAGATAGACTTTGTTGGTAATGAGTAAAACTAACTCTGCTAGATTCATAGAAGACGAACTCTGCTAGATATATGGAAGACGAACTGTGCTGGAAAAATATGTCGAGCTGTGCTGGAAATACCGTATGTAAGGCCAGCACTGCTGCTGGAAATACGTGACACGAAGTTTGCTGGAAGTCACAGATATTTTTTCTTTTACCAGAATTTCAAGTAGCTAAGCCAATTGGAGAACTATAGGGCCAATAACTATAGTTACTGGTGACGAAACATACGATGAGCTCGATTATCACAAGACCGGAAGAGCAGTGGCTTCACCCTGATGGCTCGCTAATTCTGCAGATTGGAAGCAAAGGCTGCTGCAATATATGAATGTAATGGAATTCATGAGCTCATCGCAAACTTCTAAACATATGAAGAAATTAGAGATGATTGTAACTCATAAGCTGATACTATTTTCCTGGGACATTATTAATAGGGTTATTTTACGAGAAATAAAGGTTCACTCTCTTTAGTTAATTGTTAACATGCGAGACAGGGCTACGAATACAGCGGTTCACCTCCACAAACTCAGGTGGAAGAAAGGCAGACATTTCTTTATGCACCCGCACAACAGACTCGCTGAAATTGATGCACCTGCATTCATTTTCTAAACATGCCAGTTGTGATACGTACGTGTGTCAATATATGCATTATGTTTTTTACTATTTTAGTACGTGAGCTATATAAATTCACAAACATTATCCCGAAGTTGTGTTTCATTGCCTGTTGGGTAAACAATTCTGCGTTTTTCGATATTTGAGTCAAAATGGCAAGTCTATATTTCTTAGACTATCAGCTAACAAAAGCTATAGAGAGCAGTTTTCAAGCGATATAATTTATTTTTCAAGCGCGGTTTGTGACTAGCCCCGCGCCGGCAGTAGCTCTCCATTCTACTTACTATGACCAACTTGTGTTTGTCAAGACTCATCGGAATGCCCACTTTGCTCCAAACAAATACCTACATGGCAGCGGCATGAGTGCATTACGGCATTACCCTGAGTCAATTTTAAACAATTTTGAGCTGAAGCATTCCAAGTGTAACTCTAAAGTTGGTCAAACTGACTCACTGAATCTGGTAACAAATATGCACGAACTGCATACCTCGATACATCATGTATAGTAGTATACGAGTACACACCGACACTCAGTAACGAGTATCGATGCACACGAGCACCCACGAGCACGCACGAGCGAGCAGCGGCACGCTTCGACACGCACGAACACACCTAGACTCGCAAGGACAAACAGATGCAGAGGTGTGTTCAGGACACGCGTAGCAAAGTACGGAGAGCAGCGACACGCCAACCATACGACCTGTCAGCATTTGTCCGCCACAAAGACTACGAAAGATCGTTTCGTATATGAAGTCATAAATTATATTGGGGTCGTACGCTGTGAAATTTTCACAGTCACTGCATCTAAGTTTCAATATAGAGAGGAGTATGTTCATGTGTATGTCCCTTTCTCAATTCCTTTTTTTTATCTCACTCAGCTCAGCTCAAAATCTTGTCTTCACCCAAAGCTGACGTTCAGTGCGAAGAAAATATGCAACATCTCGTAAATCATTATATTTGTTCATCCAAAATGACTTTTAGTACTTTTAGTACAATTGCTCGAGGTATCCTGAAGTTGGGGTTGCATATGATAGACGAAAATGTGAAAATATTTATAGATTAATGCGCTACATCATATCGAAAACAACATATCATTATGTTGGCTGAGCTTCCTATATTCCCATATTAATTTCACTATCGGGTTGTATATAGTTATATCGTAATTTGAACGTAGAGTAACTCCAAAGCCGTTACGCTTTGAATCGTTTCTCATTGTAGATTTCATGTGCCTCACAGAATTTTCAGTTTCTGTTCAAAAGTTTAAAAGATCAAGTATGTAGACGGCTCTGTTGAATACGGAGCTTATTAACGTGAAGCTTAACAACAGCTAACGACCCACAACTTGTAGTCATGTCTGCAATGCTAACGTTGTCAGGGCGACTGTATAAGCCTATAATGTTCTTGCCCTAAATTTAACACACGAGCCGTGTGTTAAATTAAATCCATCCGTAAGGCCATCTCTCCACTAAATGAGGAACTCCAGACAACTAAGTCTCGCCTGCGCGTGCATCATTACTCATTGCAACTCACAACCGAACACACTTCAGTCACTTCTGTGCAGTTTCTGAGAATAGGCTCGTTGAGATGAACTTTGAGAACTAGACAACCCAGAAAATTTATTCATAAATATTGCTTCAGTTAAACGTGTCCGCTACCTAACTTGGAGCTAATTTGCTTAAGAATAACAACGAAGATAATTATATCCTTATGCATGCTGAACATATGAAAACACTTATTGAGTTCATTTTTATTTTCCATCTCATCGGACGCTTGTGACTGTTCTTTATTCACTGATCAAAGTTACGTCTCGTACAGCTACACGTTGCTGCTCCTGCCCTTGCTTTTCATTTGATTGATTAAGCTAAAGATTAAGAAAGTCTGAAGACTTAAGGTAAGCACAAACATATTAATTTTCTGAAGGTACTGAACTGAAGCCAGTAACTATGGGCTGACAAACATACTAATGATAAGTAGAGCCCGGTTTATTGCAATTTCCGACGTTAATGCAATAACTGTAATAAGTGCAAAAACTGCAATAAGTGCAATAACTACAATGAGAGCTATAAATGCTATATATTAGGCCTTGTTCACATGTCCCTAACTGTAACGCGTTCACTCAAACTGATGGACGCGGCTCGTTGCTTTGAGAGAAGCAGCTGCCTGCAGTAAACGCGGTAGACTGAAGAATGAAGCATGTCCTTTTTTTTGAACGCGCTGCGTCATTCAAGTTCAGTAAAAAGAACTTATAAAGGCTAAATTTATCCTCTGCAGCGTTCACAGATCATGGACAAGTCGACAATATATATATATATATATATGTTATCTTCACTTTAATGATCAGAATCACTGTACAGTACTCCCGTTTAAGAGAAGAAAACTAGAAAAGCTGAAAATGTTATAAGAACACGGACGCTATCTTTGATTTGGTAGTCCAACTGATTGCTCTGTGCTGAGTTCTCAAAAGTCGGTTTATCAGGCTATAACTATTTTTAAATTAAGCTATTCCTATCAAAATCAATCTATAAGATTATGGGATATGGATGTGACTTCAAACCGACACAAACTATAAGCGAAAATGTAAAGAAACAATATCATAACTCAACGCGTAGCGTTATTCATATGAATGAAGCACACTGCTTCGTGTGGACAGAGAGAAAAAAAGTTGACGCACAGCTCGTGTTCAATTTTGTGATTGAAGGTGTTACGATGAGGGACGTGTGAACTCTTGGCGCCTGCTATCACTGCCACGTGTCACAACACTTCTAACGCCGTGACAGTTGATTCCCTTATCAATTATTGTTTCATGTATTTGTTGGGGTAAAAATTTAATTGAGTTGCAAAATTTGACTATTAAATTGTTATAATCTTTTTCTTTCCGTGAAAACATGAGGAAAGCAGCTAAAGCGGCATATTTGCAAGAATCATTCTCACCATTGGGAAGAATTGTCAATGAGCACAAGCGCAATGTATACCTACTGATAATTGGTATTTGGAACTGAAATTGGTGCCCGTTGATCCGCAGACATGCTATTCCCCTTTTGTTATCCGACTTTTTTTTTTTGTCCTTTCAATTTTTTGTTGTATTTGCCTTTTCTTTGTTTCCTACTTCTTTCGCTCCTATTGCTTAGGTGCAATAAATGAAATTTTTAGGTGCAATAAGACAAATTTTAGGTGCAATAAGTGCAATTTTTGGGTGCAATAAGAGCAATTTTTAGGTGCAATAAGAGTAATGTTTAGGTGCAATATGAGTAATTTTTAGGTGCAATAAGAGCAATTTTTAGGTGCAAAAAGAGCAATTTTTAGGTGCAACAAGAGCAATTTTTAGGAGCTATAACTGCAATATTTTAAGCGCAATAAATCCGGGCTCTAATAATGAGATAAAACTTTAATAACTTTAAGAAGCATGTGTCGCAGAGGTGTAAACTCACATACACTGCTGCACCAGAATGTTTGTACTGCACGCCACGTTAGCAATGAAAAGCATTGTTCGGCAGTTAAGATATGCCTAGGCACAGAATGACCCGATTGCTCCAGATCTAGGTGGGTCGTTGGCCATACTGTACGACCTGGACACACGTGAGCGCTAGGAACCTGTAAACATGGAAGATGTCTGCTATCCGACCGCTGTGGAGACACTTCATCAGCTCAGCTCTATTTATTTGGGAGTTCTCTTTTGATTATTCGATTCACTGTATGAGATCAAATTGGTGGTTAAAGCGCGAACCGAAATTGGGCGAAATTCGATATTTTAGGTGCCACAAATGGCCCGTATCACCAATCGTCCATTTTTATCGAGCGTGCCCTGTTCGATTTGGCACCAAAATTAAACTTTCTTGACCGATACTTCCGGCAGGTTAGCTGGCTTCAACCCGCTGAATTTAGTTTCATGCAGTGCCTCTTACTCAGTTACCCTTCTTTGG
>LQNS02278140.1:10414911-10430656 GCA_001587735.2 Parhyale hawaiensis | reverse complement strand
CCAATTCTGAAACATATAAATGGCAAAACCTATTAGTAGTTGTAAACGCTACATTACGAGTATCATTTCTGAATATGTGTGTCCGAGCAATGTCTGTTCTGTTCGGTCATACACTCTGTTTGTTGTAATGATACATCATGCTGTGTCGTTTATGTGAATTTTCTGTGTTTCCATGCACCAGGAGCAGGTTTTGAGCGTCGGACTGACTCTAGATTACTTAAAACATCGTCAATATGCTGTACTATATCAATTTTTTTGGTTAACTCAAAATGTGTAACCCGAATTTTTTTCACTAATTTCAAATTTCAAGTTCTCATCGAAGGTCTCAGATTTGCTCCAAAATGTGCTGAGACGTTAGTAATAGCTTAGGAATTCGGAAAAAGTTATTATTTGCCCTCTCAAAAACCTGTCATTACTTTGGCGAAGTGAAATATTTCAATTTGAATATATTGACTGTCGTTACGTGCCACAATGCTGCGTGAACTATCCTCTCTCTGCCAATTCTGAAACATATAAATGGCAAAACCTATTAGTAGTTGCAAACGCTGCATTACGAGTATCATTTCTGAATAAGTGTGTCCGAGCAGTGTCTGTTCTGTTCGGTCATACACTCTGTTTTTTTGTAATGATACATCATCCTGTGTCGCTTATGTGAATCTTCTGTGTTTCCATGCAATATGAGCAGGTTTTGAGCGACGGACTGACTCAAGATTCCTTAAAACATCGTCAATATGCTGTACTCTATCAATTTCTTTGGTTAACTCAAAATGTGTTACCCGAATTTTTTCCACTAATTGATGCGTAAGCCCCAATTAATGCAAAGCTTAAGTCGGTATTACTGTTACATTGTCGCACGTTGAGTAAAAGCATGATACAATCGAACCATGGACTAGGAAAACACTAAATGCTCTATCCGATTTGAGGACAGCCGTAGATAAGGAGAAATGTGCGATGTTCCAAAGTCAGCTTATCTTCCCAAGCACCGACGAAAAGACCTGCAGCAGCCGTGCTACATGGGTGCGTCAGGCCAGGCGTTTGCCGTCTTAGCACGGGAAGGTGTGCTGCATCGGGGACCGCGCGTTTTTTCTCAGCGTCATCAGTTTTCACGCAAGTACGGCAAAACGCAGTACGTTTTAGCGGCCTAATACGGAAGTGTTATAACGCTTCCAACACACTTGTATGACTACCTGTCGTCAAGGCGCTGTTCAGCTCATGATTAATTCAATACACTGGCATTAGCATTAGCGACGGAACCCACTCCAACCTGGATCAAGACGACAAAACCGCTTCTCACATCAGATTTTCCTGGAACGACTGCATCGGAGATGTTGGCAGCCGCAGGAGTACAGCAAGTGTATATATATAACAGCTACTGTATATTGTGTGCCCTGACTGCTGGTACTGCTTGCGCAGCGGTATGTGCGCTAAAGAAAGGGTTGTCCCCAAAACAAGCAGGTCTTCCTGCGCACAGAGGTGACATGCGCACCAGAACTGGCGTGCACGATTGCAGCAAAACTGCACTCAGGGCACGTTCGACTTGGTCCTTAATTGTAATCTCAGTCTTGTCTCGACTTGTCCAGAAATGCAGACAGGAAGAACTTTGGCTTCGTCATTTTGAATCGTGTTGTAGGCGCTAGAAACAACCCGGTTACGTTGAGCCGCCTGAGACCTCCTCCATTTTACGAAGTAACTCTAAGTTCATGGCGGTCTCACGTGTAACTGAAACTGATAAAGAGTCAATGGCTGAAACTCGAATTAACAAATCGAACCAGGGCACCTCGCAGGGAGAGCCAGGAAGAACTCGCAGCATCACCTAATTTCAAGATGGGTGGTATGAGTAACGCCACCTGGACCTCGTCCGCAGAATCATTAGGGCATCAATGTAGGTAAGGTATATCTTTTAATATATGGAGTAAATAGAATTCAGCAAATTGTGCAGTTTTCTTCTGATAAAACAGACACACACAACTCACTCGAATGATGGAATGTATCAACGTAGTTCAAAAGACTAAGGTGGGAACCGGCCTTACGCACTGTTCAGTGTTCACACCTTAGTCTTTTGCCCTACCCTATGTTTATATTCCACAATTCTCAAATGAGTTACCGAGTCTGTTGAACAACAGAAAAGTGCCCTATTTTCTCCAGATTTGAATAGACATTTCGGAATGCAGTGTAAGTAAAGTGCTCGTAAGTGACGGCTAACTATATAAGGAATCTTTTAGCGTTCATATAGTTGGCATTTACAAGGACACGACGAAATATTCGACGGTTTTCAAGCTTCAGCGTAGAGCAAAATGTTATCGTGTGAACCGGCTTCAGAGAAGTGTTTCAATTCTCACGAAGTTGGGTACACAAGGACCCAACATGCAGACTCTTGAGTAGTACACAGACTAGTGCAGCAGTAGAGTAGTACGTACAAGGACCAAGATATTACCGTACAAACTCGTCTTTACTCACAGTTTTATTATCAAAGGGCGCGTTCGATTGGGCGCTGATGTGAAGCCTGTGAGGGTTGACTTGAGCGGAACTTCAGACGGGAACTTTGACTTAGCCACTTTGAATCGTGTGTCGTAATCATAAGAATTCCTGCTGCAAATCCTGATAATTACGACCCTCCTAATAAGAATCGTGTTTTTAGTGGTTGTCAGAAAGCTGTAATCAGTATCGGTATATTATTAGGAAAAAATTGGAAGCTAACATCGTGATGCACATGTACGTAGTGATAGGTCATTTAGTAATTTACGCGTCATAACAAAATAATTGAACGGTTCTTTACTAAAAGCAGTTCAATCTCAAACAACTGCTCGCCAGGTGAAGCAAACCTGTACAAATCTTGTTCAAATTATAAAATGATCGACTCAGCCTATAGGGATAGTGCGGTGATTAACGGGAGGTCCGAAGCAGAGGACAACTGCGAGGGTGCCAGGTTCGAAAAAGGGTTATGCAGGTCCATGTCTGTGACAACCTGTGGTCGGCAAGATTAATGGGGTGCTGGAGGAAAAGCAAAATGTGAATCAAGCTTGAGTTTCGCCGTTCGCGAGACAAATGAAGCGTGAAAGGCAGCTCGTAACCGATATTTCTGTAAGGAGTCTACAGTTTTACTTATTTTTCTTGGTTAGGATCAAGGGACACATAAAGGAGGGGCCTCCTCAACAAGGGAAGCCACCAATGAGGGTTGTCGTGGGAAGTTTTAAGAGGAAGTTCTCGATGACGTCATCAGAGCAGTGACGAATAAGCATACGTAGGAGGGGATGTTTTTACGATAGAAATGTGTGTATTGGACGATGCGGGTTGAGGGGGTTGAACCCGACCTGTCGAGGGTTTAACNTAAACTATCCTCTCTCTGCCAATTCTGAAACATATAAATGGCAAAACCTATTAGTAGTTGTAAACGCTACATTACGAGTATCATTTCTGAATATGTGTGTCCGAGCAATGTCTGTTCTGTTCAGTCATACACTCTGTTTTTTGTAGTGATACATCATCCTGTGTCGTTTATGTGAATTTTCTGTGTTTCCATGCAATAGGAGCAGGTTTTGAGCGTCGGACTGACTCTAGATAACTTGAAACATCGTTAATATGCTGTACTCTATCAATTTCTTTGGTTAACTCAAAATGTGTAACCCGAATTTTTTCCACTTATTGATGCGTAAGCCCCAATTAATATAACAGCTACTGTATATTGTGTGCCCTGTACTGCTGGTACTGCTTGCGCAGCGGTATGTGCGCTAAAGAAAGGGTTGTCCCCAAAACAAGCAGGTCTTCCTGCGCTCAGAGGAGGCATGCGCACCAGAACTGACGTGCACGATTGCAGCAAAACTGCACTCAGGGCACGTCCGACTTGGTCCTTAATTGCAATCTCAGTCAAAGCCACTTGGCTCGACTTGTCCAGAAATACAGACAGGAACTTTAGCTTCGTCATTTTGAATCGTGTTGTAGGTGCTAGAAGCAACCCGGTTACGTTGAGCCGCCTGAGACCTCCTTCATTTTACTAAGTAACCCTAAGTTCATGGCGGTCTCACGTGTAACTGAAGCTGATAAAGAGTCAATGGCTGAAACTCGAATTAACAAATCGAACCAGGACACCTCGCAGGGAGAGCCAGGAAGAACTCGCAGCATCGCCTATTTTCAAGATGGGTGGTATGAGTAACGCCACCTGGACCTCGTCCGCAGACTCATCAGGGCATCAATGTAGGTAAGGTATATCTTTTAATATATGGAGTAAATAGAATTCAGCAAATTGTGCAGTTTTCTTCTGATAAAACAGACACACACACACAACTCACTCGAACGATGCAAAGTATAAACGTAGTTCAAAAGACTAAGGTGGGAACCGGCCTTACGCACTGTTCAGTGTTCACACCTGAGTCTTTTGCCCTACCCTATGTTTATATTTCACAATGCTCGAATGAGTTACCGAGTCTGTTGAACAACAGAAAAATGCCCTATTTTCTCCAGATTTGATTAGACATTTCGGAATGCAGTGTAAGTAAAGTGCTCGTAATTGACGGCTAACATTATAAGGAATCTTTTAGCGTTCATATAGTTGGCATTTACAAGGACACGACGAAACATTCGACGGTTTTCAAGCTTCAGCGTAGAGCAAAATGTTGTCGTGTGAACCGGCCTCAGAGAAGTGTTTCAATTCTCACGAAGTTGGGTACACAAGGACCCAACATTCAGTCTCTAGTAATCCAGGAGGCACAGCAAGTGCTAGCCTCCTTTATTTCTGAAAAAAAAAGACTCTTGAGTAGTACACAGACGAGTGCAGCAGTGGAGTAGTACGTACAAGGACCAAGATATTGCCGTACGAACTCATCGTTACTCACAGTTTTATTATCAAAGGGCACGTTCGATGGGGCGCTGATGTGAAGCCTGTGAGGGTTGACTTGAGCGGAACTTCAGACGGGAGCTTTGACTTAGCCACTTTGAATCGTGTTGCAAGTGTTAGTAACAGCGCGGATACGCTAAGCTGGCAGAAAACTTTTTCCGCAGCAAGGTCAAAAAAGTAACCGATTTACAATCGACGCCTGAAACACAATTCAACGGATTGAAGCCAGCGCACCTGCCTGAAGTGTAGAACAAGTCAAGCGTCGAGGGTTAAAGTGGCGCCCAATCCAACTTGCCCTTTATTTCGACGCCCAATCGAACGCTCCGTGAGTACTCTAAAAATTCTCTTTCTGGAATGGCTGTGACGCAGCTGTCACAAGTCACGGCAGCCAGCAGCAGGAGCCAAAATTCAAGCCATCGGCGATTGAAAGTTGGCAAAGTGAGACCGCAAACGGGCAACGGCAACGCAAACCTCCCCAGGCTCCCCTCCACTCCAGTTTAGCGGTGGCCGTTGTGAAGTGTGGTTATACATCCGCGTTTGCTCCGCGTGCCCTTGACTGTGCTCCATGCTGGGAGCGTTGCTACGGTCCAGCTATAATATACTGTAAACTTGGTGTTACCAGTTCTCGTAACTATGGCGATATACTATCCTCATATGTTGTTAACTATTTGTCTTCCTTTTCACTTTTTGTAGAAGTTTTTAAAAGATTTATATGCACAAAACTGAAGAAACGCCGAGTTTTGTTTTTGGCTTGTTATTCTTTTACGGGCATAAAATATGATCCGTTTGTAGGGTATTCTGTACACGCTGTCGTAAACTCGCTATGCGGCGGTAAGCATCCCAACTGTTTCTGATCAGCGGATAATGCTGTCATTTGTTGATCTTGGTGCAGCTTTAATAACATTTGGACGAGAAATTGAAAGGAGGCAGCAGGCTGCTGCAGTGCGCGGCGAGTAAACTAAAGCAGAACGAAGCGCTTTCGTATGAAATGGCATGAAAATCAAACGCTTTTCCTTTTTTTTGCTGAAGAGGATCCGTGCTTGGCTGTAGAGTATGGCAGAATTGGGCTCCACTCAGGCATTAAACTAATAGCGATATAATGAACTAGATTACTTTGGGTTCTTAATTAATAAAATAGTAGGTAATTGTTTATTGTCTCGCACTCACTGTGTATAAGGACTGATTACTACACAGCGAATGTTTACAACTATGGGAATTACCCAATTGCCGAACTAACTCTATTTCCGAACAAACAGTTACATTTGATAGGTGCAAGTAATAATCCCATCAAATAATAATTGTATGTTCCGAAATAGAGTTCGGCAATTGGGTAATTCCCCTAGCTAGGTTTGCGTATCTGCTTCGAGGATAGAATTTTGATACTCTAGTGGTGAGAAGAAAAAAGGAAACACGGAGGTTGTCTTTAAAGTAAGTACGGCACCGTACTTACCATTTTTCGTTTTGAAACAAAGAAGTTATAAGTAAAAATTTCTTGCCCATTTAAATTTCATATCAAAGCCTGTACCTCAGTCTATTTTCCTAAATAAATTCCGTCAATATTGAGGGCATATTCGATTGGACACCAAAATTAGGCCCTCGAGGCTTGACTTGTCCTAAACGTCAGACAGGAGCTTTGGCGCGGTCGCTTTGTAACGTGTTGCAAGTTTTGGCAGCAACGTGAGTTTGTGGAGGCCTCAAGGGTAACTATTGAGGGTCGATGCCTGAAACTCAACTTAGATGGTCGAAACCAGTGCACCTGCGTGAAGTTTCAAAGGAGTCAAGCCTTGAACAGTTCATTTTGACGTTCAATCGAACCTTCCCAATGGCACTTATACCCTCGTACAACCAGTTCTTCAATCCTTCTTGATAGAAGTGCCGCCTGATGCGACACCCACTACAACACGATCGGTTTGACCGCATCTTCGTTGTTGCGGCGGAGACCGCTGAGGTGTTTCTTCAAGTGCAGGAACATGTTGCCACTGGGGGCTAGATCGGGACTGTACGGAGGGTGATCATCAAGTTTTTCCCAGCCAAATGATGTGATCTTGAGTTAGTTTAGTCGCGTGTGGACGGGCATTGCCGTGAAGCACAAAACGATCCACATACACTGCGAGAAATTTCGGCGTCTTTTGATGCACTTAAATGCATCAAAATTAAATGCATTTTTGTCCCAAAACCGAAACACGCAAATGCATGATAAATATCTTTTAGCAGCACATCATTATGACACACTTTAACTAAATCTACTGTAATTGTACTACTAACAATACCGTAATGTATTATCTTGCGTGCAGTACTACTAATACACCTAACGAGGTATTCCTCTCGCTTCAACTGTAGAATTTGGAAGATTTGATATTGAAGAAAAAGAGAAGTCAGCTCTATGGGAATCCGAGCATTGAAGTGAGCCGGCGAGAGATTTTCCGTTCCTCCGCAGGACGGACATCCTTTCCTGTTTTGCTCACTGCCAGCAGCGCCATATCGTCAAAATTTTAGAATAGTTGAGGCAAAATGAAATCTGCGTTAAGTGCTTCCACTGTGGGCGTGATAGTGGTAGCGTATTATGTAATGTTTGTTAAAGTGTGTCATGATGATGCATATTGGGGTCATATGATGCACTTGACACCTTCATGATACACTTATGTGTTTCGGTTTACGGACAAGGCAATGATGCATCAAAATGGACCAAAAACTGATCAAATTTATGAATCTGAATGGACGAAGTTTCAAATTACAACAGCGATCTGCATGCAATTCCGTGCATGGTAGTATGAATCCGTCTCTCGCTTCGCACGTGTAACAAAACTACGAAGCTTTTTTTCCAGTTTCTTTTTGTTGAACTAAGTTTTACCGACTGGCAGTGTCTGCTGCGATGACACGCCAAACTACGCCATGAAACACCTACGTGCATCCAAATTATTTTTCGGTGTTTTCAGCGTCTCACGCCTTTTTTGGGATTTCACCGCGCAGTTTCTTTAAAGTATCACAATACGTCGTAGAATTTATTGTGTCACCGTAATGCAAAAATAACGAGCAATTCGCTATTACTATTCCGATGCAGAGTGCAAGCGGTGGGATTTTAAATACAGTAGGCCTACTCAGAAACAAACGTAAAAACAGTTGAATGCTCCCGTAGTGCCGCCCATAGTAAACAGAATAAGAAATTTTCTGTTTACTGTGGTGCCGCCTAGCCTGTGTCTTGCCAACAGATGCAGGTAAACAGCGCGCACGTGCGGAATACCGACCGCAGCGTCGCCGCACTAGACTTTCAGAACGGCACTTAACTTTTAAAACAACCCTCATATATTGATTTGCTCCATCACGTAGTTTCAGATGATATCAGCCAAATCGAGTCATTTTCTATGAGGCAAAGTTACTTTGAGTGCATATTTTATATATGTAATGGTACTACGGCACAATGACGCCCATGATGTATGAAAATATCCTTATTGAGCTTATTTTGGGTATTCTTTGTTATGGTACCAACAAATATCTTATTGGTATCTTAGATAGAAATATGCAACGTAGAGAATGCGTCATACGCCACTAAGGTATAGGCTCGATTTACTTACCCTATTTTTCTGGTTTGCCTTACTGCAAACCCTAACACAGTATTACCTTATGAATTTTGTTTCAGATATCTGGAGGTGTATTGGTAAGACTTCTTTTGGCGATATTGATACCTTTCTTCTAGCCGATAGTGATAGCCTAAAAATCTCACCTATTTAGGCTACCGATATCGAGTATTGGTCTCTAGAAATATCTATCCCTATAGGTCATTAATAGCTCCAACCAACTATTTGCGTTATCCAGGGAATCATCTACGACAATGACACTACCACATGCAGGAGCCTGTGTCTGCTGGTTAACATCTATGCACTAATTATAAAACTTGGGAACTGAGACGCTGGTTGTGTAGTACACCAGATATGTATATTATTTAATTAATCATTCGATAATATGAAGCGCAGTTATGCTGCTAGAAATTATTATTTCAGGGCAAGTAGAACTAAGCTTATATTTGCCTGCTTTTTTAGATTCAGCATCGTTGTCGCATCTGTTTAGAAGGTAAATACAGTGGCACCTATATATGCCCGCTCATTGAACGCGAAGCTATAGGGCTACTGCAATCCTAAGCCAGAATGTGCATTGTCAACTTCTTTTGCATAGCTGCAGTTATTTTTCTTCAACAACGGAGGAGCTGACGTGATATCTCTGTTGGTGAACGTTTTTTATTCGACTCGATAATTTAGAAAATTCACCGTCCCATGGCTTAGCTAGTTGCAAGTTTCCTTGCAGCTGGGATATTCGGCGCTATTTTCCTGGAACGTTGTGGCAACTGGTGTTGGGGATCCTTGATGTGAGGCATAATAGCGCCCTACAATAACTGTAGCTCAAATTATGGGCTTCTGCTGCCCGGAACAGCAAGGCCTGTTGTAGAACCAGCAGCGCGAATACCTATTGGTAATCAGTTGACAGCTGCGCCCAAACAAACGAAAATTAAAGAAGCATGTATGTAACAGAGAGTAACGGAGATTTAAAAATTTACAGAAAAAAGAATCAACGACTTCTGATAATAATTCTCCGTGATCGTAATATCATCCAATACCGTTATTGTAGAAACAGTGTAATATTGTGCAAACCTTCACTTCGTGTCTCTTCAGTTGCATCACAGTGTCTGGAGCGCCGTTTTTGGAAGCGTTCACTTTAAGATATGTTCCTGAGGTACAAAGAGAGAGAGAGAGAGAGCTCCTTGTGGCTGGAAGAGAGCCAGCCATCTCTGTGGTCTCTGCGGCTCTTGTCTGCTGCACAGCTAATTTATTATTTTTTTTTTGTGTGCGCGGTATCGATATCCTGTTCACCCTAAATGATATTCTGGGAATTACTACACTTAGCATCATATGTATAGCCTATAGTACAAAAGGTGTGGGTATATTATACCGTAACCCCACGACCGTGCTATAGGGTTACTCCTAAATCTACCGACCTGAAATTTGTGAATTTTATGATAGGAATAGAACTGTTTGGAATATCACAAAGTTGACACTGGCAATATACCGTTACCGTTAAAATTAGACTATAGGTTCGTGAAGGCTTAGCACTATCGCTAATACTCTAGGCTTGAAAAAAAATCGATGCCAATTGTAGGTAGCTAATACATAGGATAATCCAATAGTAGGAGGACTGTGTGGTGAGACCCTAGGTCTCCGTCTTTACACGTATAACTGATGTATATTTGCGGTGTCAAATGTATATTCTCTACCGAAGTTCGTGTCTGTATAATAGTTATAATTGTTATTGAAACTTCACAATTGTGATCGTTCAATTTGGATTTCTGTCTACGATCTAAGTATATATTGGTGGTGGCAGCTAATCCCGATGTAGCTGTTGAGCGAAAAGGTTAAACAGCTCCATAGTTCTAGACTACAGGTATCTTAATAGGCTATATCAACTTTTGCAGCCACTCGTAGTACCACTTTTCGGGGGGGAGGGGGGGCGTTCAAGGTACCGTAGTCCGTGAGCCGTTTAGTACTGTAGTTGGTTTACGTGTGCCTATTTTTTAGGTTTTGTGGAGTTGTGCCCCATGGGGACATATCACTACACTTAACTACTTTAGCTGAATTTCGGGAGGATTTTCTTTTCGAGTTCACTTTGTTTCCTTCCTTTTCTGACTCCTACTAATCACTTGTGTTCTTTTCTTTCTCATGCATGTGCTGTTTCAGCACGTGACTGTCAATCATGCAATGAATCAGCCTCCTATACCTATTTGGCGTGCCCCTTCCTTTCATTCTTCTCGAATCACTCTTGTAACCTATAGCTAAGGCTTGAATCAATATAAATCGAATGTTTTTAGTCATTCGTGATTTTTTCTTTTTTTTGAGCGTACCCAGAGTGTGTCTGTAGAGTTTAGACGATTGCTTGAGTGCTTTAGTCGCGGTAGTTTCAGGCGTCCTTCAGAGTAGCGTACTTGGCCTACTACTGTTTGTTTTGTATGCTAGTGACATGGTTTCATCGCTGGGAAACACGATGATCAACAGTGCCGACGAGTCCACTTTGGTAGCACTGATATGAACCCTCAGCATGCTTGATGCTGTCGCTTAGTCTCTAAATAGGGATTTGTCGCGCATTGGTGCATGGTACTTTGTAGAGAGTATGAAGCTAAATACCAGGAAGACTAAATCTATGATTGTCAGTCGGTAACGGACACTTGCATCCTTGCATTCACCTCCGAAGATAGTTAATGCAGTGCTTCACAGGTATAGCTCCCTAGACCTTCGGTGTCCTCTTCGATGAGAAGCATACGTTTGAAGCGCAAATTTTTGCATCTTGTGTCCCGTTCTTCGAGTAGGATTGGTCTCCTGCGTGAGGCAAATGCTGTGTTCGGTGACAGAAATGTAGTTCGTAGATATTATTATACCTACATTCTTACTGCCTTTATTAGAGCATTGCTCACCGGTCTGGGCTTTGGTTGCTCCCAGTCACTTGAGTCTGCTCGACCGACTCGTTTGCTCAGCCAGCAAGCTGTGTACTGTGAGTGATCAGGTGAATTTGTCCCGCAGGCGGAGTGTGGCCTACCTCTATATGTTTTATGAGCTATACAACAACCAAAGACATTAGTTGTATTCTTCTGTGCCTGCCTTCAAGATCTTCGTATGAAATACGAGTGCTGCGTCTTATAGCTACCTACCTCTAAATTTACATTGGAGAATATTCGGTGCCGAACTTATAAGTTCCATCGGTGTTTTCTTCCCAGCTCCGTGTTGACTTGGAATTTGTTTGCAGGATTTGCGTTCGACCGTGTGGATCTGCAGGCGCTTAAGTCAGCTGTTCATGGCTTGTTTAGTAATCTTTCTCAGCGGCCTTTCGGGCTTCCTGGTGTTGTATAAAGCTTCATTTGGATTTCATTACGTATTCGTGGAAGACCGCGCGTGTAGTCTTACTGATGATAATGTATTGTATTTATTTCTGTTGATTTTAAGCGGGTGTTGAGAGGGTCGTGGTGTCTATAGTGCAGCCCAGCAGCTTGCGCCTTCTTTCCGCATCGGAAGAAACGTTTTTGCGGCGCTTTTATTATGTCATTCCGCAGCAGCTGCTGCCGCCACCCTGCACCCGCTCGCCTTGAAAAGAAGAGTCTGTCGTAAAAACAGCAACGCTTCGTTGCTATATTTGCTGCTGCGTCTCCGTTCCCTGACTTGATCAGATACGATCCTTGAAGGTGGGTTATGTGAAGTGCCCGCGCATCCGTTTCGGTTACATGCAGAGCTCCAGGGAGACCGTTTGTCAGGCTATATGTACTGATGGGTTTACCCAGTGGCAGCACTCGCTTGTGCTATATTTAGTACCTTGCCTTGGAAGTTAATGCGTGTCCGGTTTTCGTTCAAAGATCGTGTGGGATTCCCAAGAAAACGTTTGTACGTTTGCAGGAAAGTTGCGCCACAATAACACGTTGCTCTGCAGCTTCGGTTCCCCAACTTGAGAGGCGAGCTACGCACTTGCATGCCGTATGTTCGTTTGGTACCTACGCTAATATGCAGAGGACGACTGCAAGTCTCTTGATGTAAATATAACGACTTCACAGAGGCGTTATTTCCCCATCTCTTCTGTTTATATAAACGCCGCGGTCGTTGGACGAATCTCTGGTTCCTCGCGCAATAGTGTCAGTATATCTAACGTAGTGTTTAGTCGCAATTGGATTTAGCGACCACATCTTGACACCGAAAAAATAGTTAGAGAATCGTTGTTTTGTAATGCTCTCGATAGTGATAGAAATCGCTATATCCTCGCGGGCTACAACGCTGTCAAAATGCAATTGAATTATCTTTGTTGATCGCTAATTTGAATACGAAGTTTTGTCGATTATTGTTGCATGTAGCGCTTCAGCTGCTTATCAATCGTATCGTTTTCTACTTTCTTCCGGACAACTGACAGATTGTTCACCAGAATTTTCTTGCAATGCTGCGGTTAGTGAAAAATATATTTTTATTATTTCTTCTACGGAACTGTAATGTTTTTTGCAAAAATTTGATTGCGATGCCTCCGATTCGGAAATATTTGTATTAGGCAGCTGGCTTCAGACCGACCACTGCACCCATTCCCAGAGAGAGGCCGATCCTCCATTAGCTATAGGTAGGTGTCTGTAGGCTCCTATTAACTGCGTAAACGAAACAGCTTCTTATATTATAGCGCCTTCGCATGGCTAGTTTTGTTGTAAGATAAATAAAAAAGGCTCAGCGACCAGCAAATGGAGCAACGCACTTTTGTAGCCTCGTTCGCACGGCGCGCAGCGACTCCTGTTTGCTTTTAAATAACTGTGCTTCTCTGTGGTTAACCATGACGAGTGTAGTGCGCCTCTCCCTCTCTCTGCTGAGCCAGACAACGGAAATCTGTACAAAGTGGCTGCGGTGATAATGGTTGCTCTGGAGAGTTCCTTCCTGTTCTCACGGAACGGTGGACGTCCGGTATTGTTAAGGCTGGTCATTGTCTTCCAACGTCACCACCTCGTCTGTATTTACGAGAGTATATACTCTGACAATTTCTTTTAACCGTATGGCTACTGCCACGCTTTAGCTCAGTTTAAACAAACGCCTTGAGAGAAAATAGCTATTGTCCTAAAACCTTCACGGCTTCTCATATACTGACGTAAAGCCCTGTGCACCACACAAGCTGCACTTAATTTCCGTTGTGCGTGGTTTATGACTAGTATACTTATTTTCCGTGTGGTACTCAGGTGCACACATAAGCCTAGAACATGCTGCTAAAATTTAATGTAGTTGCCATCAGTTGAAGCATAATTCTCAAAGTAAGCTAATTTCGATAACTTTGACTTGGCCGGAGCTTCAACCATGGGCGTTGACTTCGTTCCTTTAGATCGCGTTTCACGAGCTAATGCCAGCCCACCTACCACTGAGGCCACCTCACACTCAGTCGTGCTCCACAGCACTGAGTTTGAGACCATATCGTGGTCTGATGGGTTTGGGATTAACGCTCGAAACTCGATCCAAAGTAACGAAACCCAAGCTCATGACTGAAGCTCCGGACAAATTCAAGCTAATGATGTTAGGATACTTCGCTGGAACCTCCGCAATCGACCATACTAGTTATCTCTCGTAGAAATAGCGTAGCTTGATATGTTAAGGTAACATTTGGCGACCAATGGATTATGCTATAATTGTCCGTCGAATGTTATGGGGAGTGGCGCAGTAGAACGACTCCATCCTGTCGGAAAATTGAAGACGATAATCCGGCAATATCCGATATTGACCTACAGACATCGGATAATTGATTATGAATTCCCGATAGGGTATAGGTCTTTGCTACTTCATTTAACTTTTATGACGTCTTTCTCTGCGTGTACACACTTTACCTTCGACCATTTTCTAACTCTTGGCATTAGACTTTCTTTTTATTGTTTCCTCTTTAGTAGTGAGTTGTTCGACCAGATGCGACTTCGTGACTTTTGACCCCTACCCTAGCTCAGCCCCGCCTTCTTCCGGTTTCCTAGGCCCCGCCCACTTTCGGTGGACGGGGCCCCCTCCCCTCCCTGACCCCCGCTGCACCGCAAGTACATTGGCTGTCCTAAACCGGAAGGTCACGCGCAAGGGTCGAGAAGGTCAAAGGTCACAACTTGGGATCTGGTCGAGCAACACACTACTCGCTTTTCCAACTTGTTTTTCTAAAGTTTCGTGACTTTCCGAACCTGGGTTTTCTTTGTTTCTCATTTTTTTGAGGGGGAGGGGCGAGATGCGTCCCGTTTTCTCTCTTTTTCATTAAACACACATTCGGTAGAGATGAGGCAGGACCTCTGATGGACTATACTTTCTTATCCCTTGTTTTTAATGGTAAAAATCGGCGCTGTCTTTGATGTTTTACTAATGACACAATAGAATGTATGCGTTCATTATGATGATTCTGTTGCTGAAGCGAGTCGACCCTTCACCGTGTGCATGTATAATGATGTCTGAGCTGTACAATAAACTCGCCATCATCCAGAGATGATGCCGACGTAGGTATATGCGTCTAGCCGCCTCATGCAGTTGTGTACCCTCAAAAATGCACTTTTTCTTTGAGCTGTGGTACCGAGCAGATCGTTCTTAGCCTGTGCTATCAAGAATTCATTAAAAAGAATATCCCGGTCAGTTTGTGATAAAAATATCAGATAATCCTACTCACGAACTTCATAGTTGTTCCGTTATTTTATAACTTTTCCGTCCTTTTACGGTGTATCCGTTAACGAAATTGTGCTCAGTTTTTGGGAACCGCCACGAAGGAAAAAGATATTCGTAGTGTTACAAGGAAAGTAGGAAACTGATGGAAAACTGCAAAAATGTCTCGGAAAAGCTACGTATTTGTCTGTACAGAGGATCAGCATCCAAGAAAGCGTCGGTCCTTCGCAGGAATGGGTTCACCCTGTTTTGAAGGACATTTAAGCCAAAACTATTTCTACGATGAGCAAACAGTTGACGAGGGCAGTTTATTGCTGAGCAGCCCTGCAGCTTGTAGCGAGCGGCCTTACAAGTTCACCTGAGTCAGTGCACCAACATAAATGTTAATGTGAGAGAATTCGCCGCTGATCGCCTGCGCCAATGTTTATGCATGTGAGAGAATTCGTCGCTGATCATCTGCGCCAGTGTTTATGTGAGAGAATTCGTCGCTGATCATCTGCGCCAATGTTTATGTGAGAGAGTTCGCCGCTGATCACCTGCGCCAATGTTCATGTGAGAGAATTCGCCGCTGATCACCTGCGCCTATGTTGATGTGAGAGATTTCGCCGCTGATCACCTGCGCCGATGTTGATGTGAGGGAATTCGCCGCTGATCACCTGCGCCTATGTTGATGTGAGAGAATTCGCCGCTGATCACCTGCGCCGATGTTGATGTGAGAGAATTCGCCGCTGATCACCTGCGCCGATGTTGA
>LQNS02278140.1:10348939-10361763 GCA_001587735.2 Parhyale hawaiensis | reverse complement strand
AGTGGCAACACTGATTACACGTTCGGTGGTCTACTACAGCGAGTGGCAACACTGATTACACGTTCGGTGATCTACTACAGCGAGTGGCAACACTGATGACACGTTCGGTGGTCTACTACAGCGAGTGGCAACACTGATGACACGTTCGGTAGTCTACTACAGCGAGTGGCAACACTGATTACACGTTCGGTGATCTACTACAGCGAGTGGCAACACTGATGACACGTTCGGTGGTCTACTACAGCGAGTGGCAACACTGATTACACGTTCGGTGATCTACTACAGCGAGTGGCAACACTGATGACACGTTCGGTGGCTTACCACAGCGAGTGGCAACACTGATTACACGTTCGGGGATCTACTACAGCGAGTGGCAACACTGATTACACGTTCGGTGGTCTACTACAGCGAGTGGCAACACTGATGACACGTTCGGTGGTCTACTGCAGCGAGTAGCAACACTGATCCTTCCTATGGGCCTGGAACTGACGGTTGTTTGTTCCAAAACACGCACCAGCCACAACCAGCCCCCCCACACAAGCCTCCCCCCGTCACTGCAGATACACGTGGGTTTCGGTATGTCACTTACGTGCGAGGATTACGGTCCCAAACACATGCTTGCATATGCTAATTCGCATACGGTACTGCATTTTGAATCGATCTACATTATACAGTATAAGGAGGGTTTCGTTTCATGACCCATTTATTAGGTAGCCTACCTCCCTAAGTGGTAAGTCTGCCACTTTTCATGATAAACTGCACCAAAACACAACAATAATGCTATAGATGTTACAACAATCCATATGCACTAAACCCTATAAAGAAAAATATAAAAGATGCTGTATCGCAGAACTGCCCCCACACAAATTACGCATAGGAGCGAATTTTCCCGCACAAAAAACAATCAGGGGCCATAATTGTCCGCTCGCTTAAGAGCGCATTCGCATATAAAGAGTACCAGGTGTGCTCTGAAGAGTCTCGTAGGTTGTCATTATATGGCAAAGTCAAGGCGAACTTAGAGAGAAAATGATAATAAGCTTAACAATTGCGCACAATTTAGCCTTCTGCTTGTGCCGCCAGTTAAGCATACCGGGAAAATTGATCGATTTTGACTTCTAACTTTGCACGATTAAGCCCTCACTGCATGCATCACTGTAATTTTATCTTTCCCCTATAAATACAATTATTGGGCACGTGCCATACATGATAAACCTTGCAATGAAGTATTAGCTATCGTACAAGCTATGGGAAACGTTTTTTTTTTCACTGATGCAGTGTTTGAATTGTCATTGCAAAACGTAATTGTGAAATCATATAACCGTTAAAATGTACAACGTGTTCATCCGTTATTACAGTATATCTTGTACATGTCATAAATGTTTTATCATCACCCCTACATATAACATCGCATTTGTTTATTAAATATTTTACCGATTTATTGTGGACTCAAGTTCTGCAACGTTCCGTCGCGGATACTCAAATTTCTAAGCCAACAAATTGTTGAAATAACTCTTATGGTCTCTTTTGCCAGACATACGGAATCTAATTTTAGCAATGGTATACATAATTTTAGCTAGTTATTTTAGCAACCAATGGAGGTGTTTCGAACTGATAATTTGAAGTTTTACTGCGTATGAATCAGTTCCCACGAACGTTGCACTATCATGTTATTCTTAGTGCTAGTTTTCGGTCGAAGTCCTGAAACACAACCAACCTGATTCAGTCTTCTATGTCGTTACTTTATCTTCTGATTCAAACAAAATCTGATGAGCATTTAGATCTTCAGAAAAGTACGAGTTACTAGAACCATCCTGAGCACTACATATGTAGTATCCGGAAATATCCCTCGCCAATCTTACAACGGAGCCTGTAAATGTTGCACGGCTTATCTATCTTCTCTTTTCTCACTAAATCCAAAACTGCCCGGGCCTGGCTCGACAACTAACTTTTCGACCTCTCCCGTTACTAAGAGCGAGGCAGTCGTGGTATCAGCTGTTAACGGTACTACCGTATTTCCTTGGCACGCTGGAATCTTAACATACGTTCACCTTTAACGGCACCTCTCCCTGTCCTGCCCGCACCTCCGTAAAGGAGGAAGTGTTTCCGCTGCGCCCTTTGCATCTCAGAATTAAGTCCCGTTGCATTCCAGCAGGACAGTTGTAGCCTACCTCCGTAGTGGCGCGTGTCCTTGGTCCTCTGTCCTTTCAGTAACCTCGCCCTGCGATCCTCATCGCGTCTCCTTCAGTTGTCCCGTTGTTGCCTTTTTCGCCTCCCACTGGAGCGTCGCTAAGCAGGGCTCTTCCCTCATACGGTGTGGCTGCTGTTTCCGTGACTCCTCTGCTTGTCTCCTCACGCCTTATTCGCCACCCACCACAGCACTGCGTGTCGTGGCTTCCCTGGTGTGGCAACCATAATAATCTAGCCCTGTCTCTGGTTATATTTTTTGTCTACCCACTACATCCTCTCTAGCGCTTATTTCCTGGTGTATTTTCAACCCCACTATCCTAACCGCATCTTTTGCTGCCCTTGCTCACTGTTCGGCACAGCTGCACGTAGGTACTGTTGTTGCTTATTGAGTGTGTCAACCATTGTATATTAACACTCTCTTTTTGCTAACCTCATCCGCAACCCGCCACAGCCTCTCCTATCCCGGCTCATTCCTTTATATCACCCATTTACCCCTAACCCAGTCTCTTGCTGACTCCATTCGCCACCCACAGTAAATACTCGTGGCTTCTTTCCTGGTGTGATATTTCCTCTCCGTGACTCGTCGATTTCTTACTATCCATTTTGTCCCCTGAACAGAATGAGTTTTCCTGGTTGGCGTTGTCGTTTTATCCTTACTGTATCTGCACTGCCTGTACCACTGCTCCCCACCATACAGTGCATAATAACGCACACCATAGGATCTCGTTTACTTTACTCATGCGCAATTGCGCTTGTATTGGATCGCGGATTGCATCGAGTTATATTTATATCAACTGCATCCCCACTGTATTACTCTCTTGAGTGGAAACTGGATAATTAATTTTTGCGCCCGCTAGTCAGCTTGTGAAATTAGAGCTACTTGGAGGCCGTCGAGGATTTGCATTTATGAGGCATCCGCAAACACCAAACACGTTTGTCGTCCAGATGGTAGCAGCAAGCTATGTCATGCATCAGTCTACTCTTGAGCATTAGGAACTTACGTCAATAGGTTGTACAGGTGAGGACCAGGATTGTATACCCAGAAGGTCATTGTGTGTATGACTGTATATCGTAATAAACTTCTTCCAACTCGCGAAGAAACGATCGACGCCAAACCAGATTCATGATCATCCTCCAGTTTTTAATGAAACTTACGCGGTTGATTTGTTGTACGAAAGACTTGGCCTTGTTTGTTTTGTAATGGTGTCCAATTGATAGCATTTAAAGATCATCATTGCTACAAGAACTATCCTGCACTCTGCTCTATATAACGTCACACGAGTGTACTCAATTATGCTATTGCTATCACTTCATCACAGTTCCAGGCAGAGGAACAGTTGCGTCTCGCGATGTCACGCTGACTGTCTCGAGCTGCTCATGCGTGTGTGTGATCTGGTGCCTGCCTGAAGACTCATGCACGCCATATCCAGCAAAGGGCATCCGCCCTGTCTACCTGCCTGCCTCGCTTCCGCATTTGTAGGTACCATCTTGCGCCGGGCCCGTCCCTATATACACTTGTTGCGTCCTACCTGTTACCCTTTGCAGCGTACTGTATTCTCCGTATTTATTATAACACAAATGCTTAGCGTCAGGTGACTGACACTTTCTTCAGACTTCACTTCAAGGGCTAGTTGTTACTGGTAATAGGCTTGTGTTAGCCTCATGTATGATGTAATTAGATGATAAAGCAAAGTGCGTTTGATAACAAACGCTTGTCTTGGTGTATACTCACAGCAGCTTATTAGCAAGTGGAAATACTTACTATAGATACCTTGAAAGGTCTTCGGATGAAGTCCAGGTGATGTTGTGCACACCACCAATTTTGTGTAGAGGTCATGCTGTTTCCGTGGCCAGCGGGAGTGCTAGTAGCAAGTTATCGCCAGTCTCCACATTGCACGTAACCGTTAACAGCTGGTTTACATAGTTTATTAGCACTTTATTACATCGTTATTGTTTTATAGATGTTTGTTCGACATGGCGCGTCAGTCTGTCACCACGTTTATCTGCATGCTGTTCTACAAGCCTGAAGCAATTACATCTAAATTAAACTTTTTTTTGCTTTGGGCAATCTTTCCTGATTAATGGATTGTTCGTTAAATACTGAATCAATACCATGAACGTACCCAATATAATTGTAGGTTAACTGTGGTTGAGCCCCTTACCGAGGCTGGTCTGTTCGTGCTGACGTAGGTAAATCGGATGGCATCAATTTTATGCCATCCGTTTCTTTGCTTTCACGACGTGCCCCTAGTGGTTGCATTCACGATGCCGTCTCGCACTCATATTCCACCTGTCTAGGCGAAAATTAAGACTAAACTGTATCGTCGATTACCTGCTTTGAATCACAGACAGTCCTGTTTGAGATTATCGCTAAGTCTATTCGATGCTCCGTTACTCTATATCTAAATACGATTGGTGAGTTCCTTTTAGTTAACAGTGAATGAAGGCAAATAAAATTTTTGCTTGTTTACTTTTCCTATGTTGTCGCATCCGCTTCAAAATTTAAAACTCATATAAGAATAAAAAGTTATTAAATTTATATGCCATATTTATCTAAGTTAATTTTTGAATGCATAATCCAAGAAATCACACCCCCGCGAAAGGTTTCACACCGCCTGGGGTGTGGATAGTGAGTACGTACCTCGGTCGGGAACCCCTAGGCTAGATTATCTCATCTGACTTGCCACTCGAACGCGCCCTTAGTCGGTGATATTTTCCGTCGGCCGTGCATAGGTGCACCCTCGGCAGAACAACGTGACGTAGTTGAACCATAGGTGTGTGTACTTGCAGCTCCAAACCTAAAGCATGCTACTGCTGGCCGCCCTCATGCAGACCTGGCGACACGCATATCCTGTAGGTACCACTGGTGCCGGAGCTATAGCTGCCTGTCTCCTGCTGTCCCTTGACGGTCTCCTCAGTCCCTACCTGACCTTTGCTTCTGTGGTGTACTGAACCTAGCGTCCGTGCGCTCTGAATTCTACGTGTGAACTTGGTTGCTTTCTGAAGACTCTTCAATTCCTGGCTGAATTTCATAGCTGCTCGGATGCTAAATTCCAAGGATTGAAAAGAGTCAAAGTTGACCTCTAATTCTGAATGTTTTACTTGCGTCAGTGAGACATAGCAGTTGATTACGAGTGATGCAGCATTCATACACATTACAAGCACAGGGGTTGTCAAATATAGATTCATTACTGTATAGCGTCACTGTTCCATTTATAATTCGCAGTCATACAGGCAACAGCTATATAGTCACAGCTATTGTCAAATTGGTGCAGCGAATCGTCCTAGTGAATTTTGACTCCAATGCTATCTTTCTGTGTTATTTTATCATAGCCTATGTTTATAATGTGTTTTCCTTTTTTTCAGTCATTCTGTCATTCTCTTTCGTGACTTGCACCTGTCGCTGTGCTGAGCTCTATTTGACTTCTGTGTTTATTGAAGTGTAAGCCAGCTGAAACCAGTGTTTACAATCAGTGATATATTATTTAATTTAACGAACGTGATAAGAGGCCCAGGGCCACCGAAGTTGATGCTATCCAAAAACTTTAAATCGCCGAGTGACAAAATAAACTTACTGGACTTTCGAAAGTTTGCGCTACTCTTTCGGCGGCAGGAAAGTTAGTGCAGTCCTGTAACGACTGTCATTAGGCACTGTCCCGTATGTTATTGTGCGGTAGTAAAGCTCCCAGAACAATCACATGCCTAACGTACAGCCCATCTCACCCGCGTACTCCTCCACGCTTCACTGCCCTAGCTCGGCACGCTCTGGCAGCATCACCCATGCGTCACCTAGCCCGTCCCCCAGGTCCCCTTCACACAGCTCTCGGACAGCTGGATCCCCTGTCCACCAGACCGCTGGGTCCCCTGCACACCGGACCGACAGTGAAGCGTCTGGTCCCACCTCCCGGGGAGTCATGACCGTCAGTTCGCTATACTCGACAGCGCAATGCATCCTCTCTATGGTCGGGTCCATTGGGGTCATCCTTCTCTTCGCGGGCATCCCGCAGCTTATCTACTCTCCGTCAGTGCAGCTCAGTAATCTCATGACCTTCCTGTTGGGGGCGAGTCTCATCACTGCTATGGTCGCCGGCAACGCCTTCGTCAACTACAAGTATCGCCAGTACCTCCACCGCAATCCCGTGAGTACCAGATCAACGTTATTTTCTTGCTCTAATTTTCATGTATTTTGCCCATACTTTCGTGTTATTTTCACCGTTCTGTGTTGGTTTTACCCCTTCTTTTGTGCTATTTTCACCCTCTACTTCCGTGTTATATTTTCACCCTCTGCTGTCGTATTAGTATCGCCCTGTACTTCTGTGTTATATTCGCTTTCTACTTAACGCGTTATTTTCTTCCTCTACAGTACCTACTATAGCTGAAGCTAACAGTGTGACTCGATAACTGTAAAAATGTTAGATTAGTCATGCGTTGTAGTGAAATCAAATCCGGCTTATTTAAAATTTATTTATTATGGAAAAATGCTCATAGGAAATCTGGTCTAGCGCACTTCAACACGAAACTCGCCTTGGTTGTGTTATCATTTCGTCTAATTTTATTTCTTTGTCCATTGACCGCGGTCATCGAAAGTTGTGTTTACTCATGTACTTCTGCCTAATTGCATTTAGTTCCTCAAAAAATATAACAGTCTAATTCACTACAGCTTGCTTTAGCCAAGCGAAAGAGAGGCTGTATGGGCAACAGCTTGGGACTCTACTTGTGTTCCGTGCCCACCGTGCGGTGTCTATTTAAGTGGGGGCTTAGTGCCTGTCAAACTGCTACTGTTCTGTTTGTTGTGGGTTCCCGCGAGAACTTCTACTGTATCCATAGTTGTGCTCATTACTGCCACACTTGCCACGCGTGACGTCCTTTGTATGAGGCATCAGTAAATTGGATAAATGCACGTTAGTGGAGCAGTGAGGCTCAAATTATTGGAGATGTGTATTGGTGTTGGGCCTCTCTCGCGCTGATTGATGGAACGACTTGCTGGCCCTCTGTGTTGCGGCTCTTCATCGTGTGTTCGTGCAGAAAATTGCTTTGATGGACCCTGCAGCTTGCTTTGTTGCCTTGGTTGTATCCATTGAGTTTGCTGAGTAAAGAGACAGTTTGCGAGGCCGCAACGCCGAGCTGAGTTGTACGCACCTGCCGGTACTGCACGTAGCTCATTGTACCTACATCGTTGCCGTGGGGAACGTGTACTGCCATCCAGTATTATGTCATCATGGTCGCATCATATCGTTATGCCTATCAAGTAAAGTAATGTGAAGCGAGACAGTTATAACCGTACTTCACCTATATTTGCTGAATGTTCTTGCAACCCTATATGCGAGATTTTCATATATAAATGCTCTTATAGTATTTATATTTTGGGATTTTTGCCGATTGGATACCTATAGTACAAATCTATGTCAAGCCATTTTCCATACATAGATATACTCATGGACAATGAGCACATGGTTTTCGGTATCATGACGGTTACCTCACTAGTGAACTGTGCTTTTTGACCTATTAGTTCATACTCTTTATTTGTCGGGGCGCTAGTAAGGGTGCTATTCTCGCTAGTAATTATGGTTTACTGTGTGGGTGAAGTGTTTATCACCCGCGAACGAAGTGAGAGAGGTGATAATATTTTCGTTGAAAATTTAAGTATACATTTAAATATATATATTTGTCTGTTCATACAATAAGTGGTCGAAGGAGTTAAGCAATGTTCATAATTTTTTGCAGGGAGTCTGATAAGCTGTCCACGATGTGACCCACACCAAAAATTAAGATCAGCTGGCCGTCAAAAATGACGGCTATGATGGTCTTACGCCTCGAGGCGTTCTAGTTTCATATTGTCTTCATCAATTCCCAAATATTAAGGCAAAAATATTGCTGACTGCAAAACGAGTCTAACAATAGAATGACAGTCAAAGAGAGTAGGTGCTAGCTGCTTAATCGGACGAGGTCCAGGTGCACGATGTTGCTGTACACGTCACTCGTTGTGTCGAGGTGCTGTCTGTTAGAAGACTTTGATCAATTTGCCGCTTGTGACAGCTAGCGCAATTATGGTACCTTGCGGAGATACGCGGCACGCGGCATAGCACTATCCCCAAGCAAGGGTCTAAGAGGCACTGAACTCCGAACAGATGCTGCTCCCGAGGCGCGGACGCACGATCGAGTGGAGGCCCGTGCACCTTGTCGCCAATAGGACACAGCTTTCGTTTTGCATTAGGCTTTGCATTCGCTCGCTGTGAAAATAAAAAATGATAATTCGTATCTTATCGTTGCATTTAACAATCATAACTTAGTAGATGTTCTGTAGACCAACTTAGATCGTTGGCAATACTGTAGATGGATCAACAGGCTTTTTGCCAGAGAGGAGCCGAAGCCTAGGCTCCAGTCCACTCCGAGGTGTTGCCGGTACGCCGAGATGCAAAAATAAGATGACAATTGTGCGCCTGAATACCGCTCGGGAACACCACGGTGCTGCTCAGCCGCGGGCACGGGGGGGCGACGACCTATGACTGCAAGCTATCATTTTGACGACCTGCTAAGTTACGAGGTGCTTAGGAGATCGTTCACTTCCCAGTAATATTTTCGTGATACGGGCGCCAGTGGGCGCTCGCGGGGACGGTCGTGTTGACGTCTCTGCTGCGCCCGAGTTTTTAAGTTTGATTTAGGGTTGTGCCTGCGTCCTGTGCTAAGGGGAGTAGTTCTCCGGCGTCGCTCTAGCACTTGCTTCAATTTAGGCTTTTGTCAACGTCGTATATTACGGGGAGTTGGTGCCTCTGTGGAGATCTGTAAAATCATCCGTATATAGCTTTCGCAGCGCAGTACTTTTTCTTCACTGTAATTTACATCGAGTATACAATGCTAAAATGGGGCGAAGTATAGAGCCTCGTTTTTAATAAAATATTAATCAGTGCAACATTATAGTTTGGTTCGACTCAGCTGAGCGATAGCTTACTGCAGTAAGATGTACTGTTGAATACAAGAGATTAGCTCTACATATAGTTTTTGAGGGTTGAAGAGAGTGGTTTCGGAAGTCTACAGGATCATTACCGTTTCATGACTTTGGCAAGTGTTAGTCCTTGTTTGGGACATGTACATATGGTTGCATTTTATAGCTACTAATCGTACCGCTGAACGTCTCACTGAGTGCCAAGTTTTCTAGGAATTTAAACAATGTTATTGCTACCAGACACCAATTTGTTCCTCTGGCTTATAGGATGTACCTATTACCAGACAGCTAAAATACATTCTCATAAGAATAGCGTTAAGAAAAGAACCATACATGGTGGTCACCTTACCGGTAAAGGGTTAATGGCTTCCTAACCAGCGTTACAGTGATATTACGTTCGTACGCAGCACGTGCCTGGTATTGCTATCGGAAGGCTACGTATTTGGTGTTACTCTGTGTACTGTTGATCTTACTATGCTTAAGTTGAATTCGATTTCTCTTAGAAGCAACCTGTTTAAAACGTTCTCCTCACCGATCCTGAGCAACTTCAGGTAAGCTTTCCTATTGTGTTAGGAGGTCACACCTCCTACGCTACTCCAATGGTAGGTACTGGTACATGGTATTGCGCTGAAATTGGATGTAGTATCTTTTAGAAGCAACATAGTTTGAAACACTCTCCACGCAGAGTCCTACAGAGTATGCATTCCTTAGCACGGCCCAGCCATTGCATTGTTTACGTATCTACGAGGCACGCACGGACTCAAGAGCACACACATCCTCTGACCGGGTCATTGATTACCGCGCGTGGTCGATGCTACAGCGGCCGTGCGATCCAGCCGCTGCTGCAGCAGTGCTGTGTGTTGCTACTCTGCTGGCGGACGCACCCATCTACTCGGTGTTGTTTCTCTATGCCTATCTGTATTATTATTCTGCCTGCCGCTCCGTCCGTCCATATGTCTGCACATTACGCTTTTCATTATTAGATAGGAAAAACTTCAGCTTCCAGAAAGTCCTGATTTTCGCTGGAAGGAATTTCAACCATAGCTGTCATTTTTTCGCTTCTTGAAAAAAGTTTAGGTCAGTTTCGAAGCAAAGACATGGAGATCATTTCACCCGTATCATATCTACTGCTTTTTATTATTTTTTTTTTCTTGCCATGCTTTGTTCTCTTTGCTGGTGGCGGATGACATTCTTAATAGGTACAGATGCACAGCTAGGATACGGTACGGGAGAACAGAGCGGGTACCGTTAGACATTTCGATTTTAGAGTATTTTTTGAAGCGAATGAACATGTTTAAAGAAATACAATGTCATCTTAAGAACAGAGGGATACGCTGCTGTGACTGAAGAAATAGCCGAGTTTATTGTACTTTGTTGTATAGCTATCGCATCAACCAAAGCAAAAAAATGATGAGCTTCTAATTATTATCCACGCGTCGCGTATTAGTGCGAAAAAGTTGGATACGCCTACAAAAATTTGCAGGATGTACGGTTATGAATCAAGGGTTAAATCTGAAAACTTACGGAACATAGCTTAGAAAAGGAATGCAAGTATACATAAGAGAACAATGCAAGAAGTACCGTCGTATTTCTAAGTTTTTATCAAAACACAACCGTGAATTCGTTGCTGACAGAACAAATACGTTAGGCTACACTGGTGAAATCAGAACAATAAGAGAGGTTAGACGAGGTACAATTAAGGTTGACGGGCTGCGTAGCGGTAGACAGGGTTAAGAGGCTGACATTAGTTTAGACGGGGTGGTTACGTTAGAAGCGCTGCCTCAGGTCAAACTGAGGTAAGTGAAATCGTAAATTAACCATGGAATTTATACGAGCCCAGCTAATTGCTTATTAATTTTAGTTAAATAAATTTCAAAGTTCTCTATCTAAGAGCGCAATAATGTTAATGCTGATGAGAAAATCAAAGAAACTCACGGCTGCCATTGACTTTGAAGGATATATTGCATCGGACGCGTAAGCAGTGCTGAATCTGGTGCTTAGTGCAACTAAAATCGGTTGATTTAGATAAGCTGACGGTGGGAGAGGGTAGAGCGGGAGGCCTAGCAATAACAAACAATTCTCATCTTTAAGTACGATTTTTGATTCTGCTTCCCAATCGGAAATTTATAGGCTGTTATCCGATGTTATAGCTATACCGTTCACTCGATAAGTGCCTATAAATTTCCGATTGGGCTCTCCGTTAGTTAGTTATCCTAGTTACAAGCAGCACGATCGTGATGCTTTCATCAGAATTAGCTAATGGAAAATGAGCGTATCCTTGATACGAGCTGGGGAGGGATCAATAAGAGAAGAAGTCAAGTTCAAATTGAAGCAGCTACTGCTCGCAGGTCTAAAGTTGATTCATTCGGATGACTTGAAACATTTTTCACACTTCATACCCATGATATAGGTATAGGCCGGGGCCCCACCGGCGAGACAAGCGACATGGAACGCGACAAATTTGTTGCATGACAAAATGTAACGGAGGGTACAGCAGTCTGCTGTCCCCACCGCGGCAACTGCGATGCCTCCCGACACCCGTGCATTGCTGCAACACGACTCCCGTAAATATCGCATTGCGTCGCTTGCTGCTTTCTGTGGGGCCCCGCCTTAGAAAGAGTCCGAGAGCATCATAATTCAGGAACAATTAATTCTTTTCAGCAAAATTTCAACTGGTTCTCTCAGTGTTGATAGGAGAACATTAAGGTTCCCTAGATACGATCTCGGGAGGGAAGAACACGAGTCAAATTTTCATTTTAGCTGCTACTGAAGAAGGTTGTAACTGGAGGAGAGAGCCTCAGCAATCTTTCGGCGAGTACACACATGGCTGAGTCAGGTGGGGGAGCTGGTGTTTTGGACCCTTTAAACTTGCTAAACTGCTGTCATGCAGTGGGCCGGAGGCTGTAGTCAGCACATACTAGGAAAGACACACACAGGCAGTTCTTCAATATTTTTGCAAGAAAATTGTGTCTGAAGATTGATATCACAGTGCTGTCTTTGTTACTTTCATCGTGAGTTGCTATACAGGATAGAAGTTTCATATACATACCTCCATCTGCTCAAAATTTCGTCAATGGTTAATGTTAATGGCTATAAAATTCTGAACTCAGCCCTCCTTTCTATTTGGTCTCTGTGAGGCAATGCCGCTCTCCGATCGGCTATGCCATTCAGCCAGTTCGAGGGAAAAGTTTACTTGAAACGCCTCGTAGGGTAAATAGAGAGGGTGCACTACTTCCCTTTTTAAGAAACCTCCTTGCTGCTGCTGCATGCTGATCATAGATAGAAGATTTGTTGCCTGAATTAGAACATACAGTATGTTCACTTCGTATTCATGATACAGGTCTGAGATACCACTGAAGAACTTTGCTTTTGTTTTGTGAAATTTTCGCTGGTTCCAGCTAGTGCTAAAATATTTACTAGCGTAACCTCTGGTGAACGTGCAGTATCAAGGAGCTTCTAGAGAGAAGGAGGGAGCCCTGCGGCCCAAATACAGATTCGCCAGTGAGTCAACCAGATCTCTTACGGCTGTGAGATCTCATTGGTGGATGTCACGGGGAGCAGTGAGTTCCACGAGGGAGCAGCAGACAAACCGAGAAACTCATATGCGATTGGTGCATACGCGACTGGCTGCAGCCATAAGAGACTCTTTACTGATATGCGATTGGTGCATCCGATGACTGGCTGACAGCCATAA
>LQNS02278140.1:10302742-10336098 GCA_001587735.2 Parhyale hawaiensis | reverse complement strand
CCCATATACCTAGTGATAGGTCATTCAATAATTTGCGCATCAAAACAAAATAATTGGACGGGTTCCTTACTAAAAGCAATTCAATCTCAAATAATTGCTCGCCAAGCGAAATAAGCATGCTCATATCTTTTACGAAGTGTGGAACCCTCGTCTCAGCCTAGGTATAGTGCAGTGATTACCGGGAGGTCCGAAGCAGAGGACAGCTGCGAGGGTGTCAGGTTCGAAAAAGGGTCATGCCGGTCCATGTCTGTGACAACCTGCGGTCGGTAAATTAGTGGGTTGCTGGAGGAAAAGCAAAATGTGAACCAAGCTTGAGTTTCGCCGTTCGCGAGTCAACTGATGCGTGAAAAGCAGCTGGAAGCCGATATTTTTGTAAGGAGTCTACAGTTTTACTTATTTTTCTTGGTTAGGATCAAGAGACAGCTAAAGGAGGGGCCTCCTCAACAAGGGAAGCCACCGATGAGGGTTCTCTACACCCCCGTGGGAAGTTCTAAGAGGAAGTTCTCGATTACGTCATCAGAGCAGTGACGAATAAGCATACGTAGGAGGGGACGTTTTTATTATAGAAATGTTTGCATTGGACGATGCGGGTTGAGGGGGTTGAACCCGACCTGTCGAGGGTTTAACGCGTCCGAATTGAGGGCAGTCAGTTTTTGAGGTTGGAGGGCCGACAGACAGTCGCCCTCTAGCTTTTCCGCTAGCCTCTATTTTTCATACACCTAGTAGAGTGCGTTAGCGACGTCATTGCCTCATTTGTCATGACCATTCATCACCCTGTAATGAATTATAATTGAGTCATCTTGTGTGTCTACAACTGTCACTGTGAATCCAAAAATACAGAAGATGAACAACTGAAATGAGTCGTCAATCAAGCCTTTTTACGTAAATTTAAGAAGCTATATTTCGGAAGAAAATAATGATTCATTGGGTCTTCCAAAAAGTCATCAACAGCACCAACATCAACACGACATGAAGAGTGCCCTGCTTCTAGCATGGGAAGCGCAACCGACAAGACTTGATACACGGAGCTGCTCGCACAGAGCGCCAGAGGTCCAGATGTGATTAGGAAATGAATGCTACAATGTGCAGTGCACTATAAAAGTAGTGAAGTAGTGAGAACTGATAAGTAGTTCCTTTACGAGTGTCTGGTTCCGTGATTTGTGGCAGTCTGGAGTAGTCTAACATCCTAAATAGGGAAAACTTTGTCTTTTTCTGTTTTACTATACTCATGCCCGGTGATCCTTCGTACTTGAATTCTCACATGTTTTGCATACAGTGATGGAGAACTACCTGTAGTAATTTCCTTAATGTAGTTATCTTGACAAACGTCATGTCTCTTTCTACACCTCATTCATCGTGCTGTTAGCTATTCGAGAAACTAAATTAAAGCGCATCTATTCTAGTTAGGGATAGTTTGTACCAGGACCATTCAAAATCTCGGCCTTGCTAGCTAATTTTTACTTTTCCCCGTAATACGTCTCCAACAATGAACATGAGTGGCGTAGCATACTACACGTACAGTGAATCACTGATTTCGACCGAGGGTTGGCAACAACAAATTGAGGGTGTTATTGGTATTTTTTTTTATTTATTATTATTATTATTTTCAAATCTAATGATCCTTGTGAGAAACCAGACGACTGATAATCTTCTCGTCCATCTTTGTCGCCAGCTCAAACTCTTTGCTTTCGTGCTGGTACTTGAGCGTACTAAAAGACAAAACTTGTATACACAGACTAACGGGTTGTAGAAGTCGGAAACATAGTAACTGGATGGACCTCGACCCTCGCAAAGACGTGCAGTCCACGCGTAACTTGGCGTCTCTGCAGTACTCGGTAACGTCGCACGCGCTGCGTTATGTAACTGCGCGTAATGGAAATACTTGACGTCAAGCTCACGACCGCGTGGGAGTGTACGCGTACGTGGGAGTCTAGACAGGCCAGCATTAATTGCCACATGATGCGGGTCATAATTTCATGACCGCGTTGCAAAGTATGGATTCAAGGCTGCTGTAGTATCTGACTGTGTGGCATGGTCTTACCAGGGAACGTAGGATGGGTGCACTGGGGCAGGTTCATTGTAGTCGTCCATTCAGTGTTGCGGGAAGTTGCTTACCTAAGGGACTCCCAAAAAAAAATAGCATTGCTGTAGTTATGTTGGGCTGGCTCACTAGTTTATCTATTGCCCTACTTTTATGCTTGGTGTATAATAAGCGTTTTGTCCAAATTTCAACCGTCAAGCCAGTTTGCTTAGCAAGGGTCACTATAGTCAAGTCTTGGATCTCTACAAATTCGCAGTAAATTAGAACTGAGAAACCTGTGTCCTTTTTCATTGTATAAAGAGACACGACGCCGCACTCGAACGCTCTGAAGTATGAACACAGAACAAAAAAGTAACGTGTGAATCGGCCTTTAGGGACGCCTCTCTTTCCGCATCCATTATATTTTATTCATTTTTTTTGCTACTCCGACTGGCAGATTCCAACTGTCATGTTTTTCCTTTTTTCTCTTGACCTTCCTTTCCCTTATTTTTCTTCTGTTGAAGTACGTACCGTTGCAGGGCTAAGGAAGCGTAAAGTCATTGAATAAAAAACATCTTATGAAATAACAAACTGCTGCATCCCGAGAGCGCAGATCTCCACCGAGCAACACAGCACTAAAAGACAGCATTATGGACCGAGAAAGCACCAAACGGGCGGACGGATCATCACCAAAATTTATTTATCTGTTCCTGGTGACATTCCTAACAGTTACTGTAAATTTCATGAAAATTTGTCCATATCTTGTTGAGTTATGTTGCTAACTGGTAGACAAACTTCGGTAGAAGTATAACCACTTTGACAATGGTAATCATTCTGTGATATGTTTTGAATTCCAAGTAGCTGGTACTATGAGGTACATAAGGTATCATACTCTGCAAAGTAATGCAAGCGATTTAGAGCAAGTAGAACGGAGCCTGTCGAACTGGCCAAGATCGTGTGCACAGCGTTGCCTCTCCCATACAGAACAGGCAGTGAGATGCATACTAGCGATAGGAGTTGGTTCATCTCAGTCCAGGTATTATAGTCGGTCTGATGGTGCAGTTCTAACAATAGCGAGCAAAATTAATTGTCTCTTAAAGTGGAGTAAAAATTCCATAGTTGCTGTGAGGTAATAGCGTGCGCCTGACCTGCGGTGCAGAATTAGAGCGTGAATTGGTTGCTTATGCGAGAGCTTTTATACGTAGGTTTCAGCATAATTCTCTATGCTTTAAAGCATTTTTGTGTCTTTTTATTATTATTTAGTAATTCTATACAGTTGGTGGAATTTTAGAAAGTATAAACGATGCAGTTGATGCAATTTTGCATTATTCATGCAATGCATGCTCTATTGTATGGTGCCTGCTGTCTTAAGAAGTTTGTCTCCGCGAGTTTTCCTCACTTTCAGTAATTGTAATTGGTTCTGATGTAATGTTAAAGAAGTACATAGTTACATAACCTCGAGAAAAAATACAATACACTCTATGTAATGTTGGTGGTCGATGGTTGCTGCTCCGTCTACCGTCCAATAGGTGTGCTCCATATTTGGAGTTCAATTGGCCAATTAAAGTACTGCAATTACATATGTTCTTAGTATTGCTTCAGACTTGGTCAGTTTTGTATGCTGAAGCTGCGATGTTGTTTGTAGAATCGCGTAGCACCAGCAGCATGAGCAATTTGTCGCTTTTTACTTTGAATTAAGGTACCTACTTTTTTACTGGGCAGATACTAGACATGTACTTCGTTCTGAGCGGCAACGAAGTGCCACTCATTGTGGTTACTTTTCCGATACATGGCGTCGTGCTGAGTGAGCACAGAATTTTTTAGTATCAAGTAAAACTCGTACATATCTGCTAGCGTTATATCGATACTGTAGAAAACCTCTGCCCACTTGGACAGCTTTGGATGTGCATCCAAGTAGAATTTCAGGCGCAGCTTGTGTGCTGCGCAGGCCACTATCTGGATGTTAGCGGACACTGTCCTGCAGCTGTACTAACCGTCGCAATTTGCTGAATTGACTAGGTTTCAAATAGGTTTGTGGATTAACTGGTCTGGATGATATCGGATATAAGAGTTAGGAGGTTAATAGCCGAACAGTTGTATGAAATTGCAATTCGTACAAGCGACTTGAATTGTATTACAGTTGTTGAGAAAGTCTTAGCGTGCGTCCATACGGCAACGTTACGGCAGGTACCTACATGGTACACTGTACCTACCTATCGTGCAGACAACAGGTTATTCTAATTAAAGGTTTAAGTAAAAATAACACTTTAAACATCTTTTCTGGTGACTACATTGCTCACGAAATCATCGCCAACGATAGGTACCGAAGCAGTGGGAAGAAATGCACCATACAGCGTACTACAGACTAGGGGAAAGATTGAATTTCTAGTGGCCACAAAACTCTATTTTCAGAGAGCAGCAGAACCGTTCGAGCGAATTGTCTTCCTGCCGTTGCTTTCCGCCGTTTTCAAACGAGACTGCGATTTGCACAATACAGAAAAAGTTATGTTCGATATCCCATATCTTTGCGTTAGTGCTGTACTGCACGTGAGCGCTGTCAACGCTAACAGAAATTCTTTTCTAAAGTTTGGTCGCGAAGGCGCTACACGCAGTATACAAGGTAGTAATATTCACTCATTTATATGAATGTCGCGCAGTTCTCTTATATGTGTGTTTATGTACCGTGCACAACTCCATAAACCCCGTGGTACAATACTACGACGTGTACAGTCATTATCTTACTCTCAAAACTTGCCCTGAAAATGTCAGCCATGCAAGCTTGCATTGTCCAGATTGTAGCTATCATCGAATGGACAATTTTCAAGTCCACACCATTGTACTAATGTTCGTCAGCCACCGGTCGTCCGAGAATTAGGTTAGGAATTGAATCGGTTGGATACAACGATTCTTCAGCTTGACCCTTCAGTGCCTGCATGAAACATCACTTTCATCAGGAATAGCGCTGTTTACAACGTCTACAAATGTATACAATATATTGGCACTGAATGATTCAATTCTGCAGTGTTGATCACAATATAACGACTACTTACTTGTATTGTATGCTCTAGGAAACATTGGATTGATTCATCGACGTACGTGCTTTCCACTTTGCGACGGTGCCACTGAAAAATTGAATTTTCTTTTACTTAGCAGAAATGAAAGACATGACCCTGCTCCTCACCGCCGTCCATCAATGCCGCTATATCATGATTCATGAATATGTTGCATCGTCGGCTTATATCGATTGTTTTGAAGAATTATATATCACAGTGTACTTTAAAATAAAATGGCGATTTTCTATACTGTGCTTTAAAAGTTTAATATTGTTAAAACATATTATGCTCCTTAGGGAAAACTGTTCGGGCAATTGAAGACGCGGCGTATACACTCTTAAGTTTCAGCAGCCCGTGCGCGAGATAGAAGAAAGTTCGTTTAAAAACGATGTGATATATTATGAATGTTTGTGCATTAAGCCTGTGCGAAAGCATTGTAATTGTATCACTCCGATTAGCTGTGGCCACTTGACTGTTTGAATTATGAGCTTAGACGGCTGTCCAGTATTTTTCAACATTTAATATCCACTGGTTAGAGGGGTTTTAAATCCAAAAACTAGAAACGTTTGAAATTAGTAGGGATTTTGCTCATATCTAATGCTGATGTATGGTTGAGCTTATTATGAAAAGGTTAAGGCTTGAAGTCTTACAAAAATTATTGTGTGATGGTTTCTCCCTGCAAAATTTCACTTTTCGCGGTAAGATCGCGGACAGAAACTCCCGCAATAGCTGCTGGATATCGCTGCACTGCCCCTGAAAGTGCTGCCGCTGCACCACCTTCTTTGTCTTTCCTTAAGTTCCCACATCTTTTGTTTACTTCGTTCAGCCTGTCAACATTTGCCTGTAGCTCTGAACGACGCTGGACTTGCTGATGTGCTGTTGCCAATCATGCGTCAATGTTGAGTGACGTGAATCATTTCTTGCTGAAAAAGAGGTTACGCTGCGCACCTATTCGGTTCTTCATTCATAAACATAAACCAGCAGCTGAAAGATAAGCACGCCCATTGCGAGTTTACCAGCAACTTGCACTTTAGGCGCTGTATGGCAACACTGCACACGTGCCCTCGGCAACGCGTTGCCGCGACCTGCTTGGTTCCGCTGACCTGACAGTTCCAACAACACATGCGCGCGGAGAAGAGACTCCCAGCAGAACGATGTGGTACTCCCTACTACTTGGGTTGGAGCGGGTCTCATGACTTGTATATACACATCGGTACCGTAATACATTATTATTAGAGCTTCCCTTGGGCTACAGTAACGCCTGAGTAAAGTGAAATCGTCACGAAAAATATTTATTCCACGTCACTCTTGCGTCGTCACATAGACGCCATGCAGATGTCCCTGTACATATAAATCACATCTAACTAATTGGTCGGTATTATAATCGACTAAAACGTCGGTTTCTCATTGGAATAGCGTGGTTGGAAATGTCGTCTATAGCAAGTACCTATGTTTGTCCTTATGTACAGGGCTAAGTTTATTTGGACTTCGGGTATCGAAATTATCTGCTGTACTTTCGTTGTTTGGATTTTTTTTAAATTATGAGCTGCAGCAGTCAACTCCCTACCTGTGTAATACGTTCTGTGTAGCGGTAGATATTCATTTTGAGCAGTTCGATTAATTAAGCGAACGAAGTAAGACAGTATGTCTGTTTGGGTGCTTTAGGGCTGTTTCCTTTAGAACTTTTTAATAAGAGAACTTTAAGCCTTTCTGAAGTGGCTTGCCATGTGTTTTGTAGCTACTTGTTACCGACACATCGGTTGTGTCCCAATTTCGCAGTTCTGCATAGCGCTGACCAGCTCACTCCTCAAAATCAGAGAAGTTTTGCTAAGAATAATGGGAGAACAATACGATCATATATGAAAAACTAGAGCACTCTGAGAGCGCATACCACCGCCAAGCGAGGCAACGGTAGTAAAAAATTCAAATTGGCTCTGGAACCATAATTTTCTTTGTATAAACTCCATAATCTAATCATTTCTGTCTTTTGATAGTAATAACGGCTTGTGCAATTTTCTTGAAGATCCGTTCATAACTTTTTGAGTTATAGTACTACTGCTAACAAACGTTATGACAAACATGAGTCAAATATACAAACGAACAAACCGATCTGCACCAAAATGTAATCATTCATGTCTTTCAACGTTACTAACAACCCGTATAAATTTCATAAAGATTCATTCGTTTGTTTTTGAGTTATTGTGCTAATAAACACAAAATTAAAAACAGTGACAAACGAACGAACGAACAAACGGATCATTACCAAAATTTGGTCATCTACTCTTTGTTATATACCTAACAACTTGCGTTAATTTCATCAAAATCCATCTATAACTTTTTGAGTTATATGGCATTGAGAAAAATGAGGCAGACTAACAAACAAACAAACGGATGGACATGTCTTCACCAAAAGTTATTCATCTGTTCCTCCTAACATACCTAACAATCCCTGTAAATTTCGTTCAAATCGGTTCAGAACTTTTTGAGTTATCTTGGTGACAGACAGACAGTCAAACACAACGAAAATATAACCTCCTTGGCGGAGGTAAATATCGTATACACTAGGCATAGTGGACGCAGCAGGTTAGAGAGCTTGCTAATCGTGTTTGCCTGTATTATACATAGAAAGCATTAATGTAGCGCGTAGAACGTCAGCACGTATCTCAAATTTTTTCTATAATATTATTCTGCTTGTTCCATCCATCTGTCCGAACACTTGTCTCATGTTGCGCTTTCAGTACCAGAACGGGGTAAATACGGCATCATTGATAGCGTCTCGGGAGGAAACATCAAGTGTCTGTTCTAAGCTGCTGCTACTCACAAGTTGAAATGTGCATGTGTTGCGTAACTACGGTCTGCGTCTAGGCTCAGTGAAAAGTGAAACTCCTGGTGCTTGAAGTTCCGCAGGGTCTTGCTTAATTATGCATAAATCTCACTAGTTGGGAGATGTGTTCGAATATGGATCCAAATTGTATCTTGTTAATCTGTGCGCGCTAGTAGTGTATAGAGCACCGAAATGCACACATTTGAGGGTAGGTTCCAGCTCCACCTACTTCCGGTTTCCCAGGCCCCGCCGTGAAGGCCAAACGCAGGGGGGTCTGGGGCGATGTGCCGTCACGTAACCTCCAATATTTGGCCTTCGAGTGCGCGCTCCCCTCGGCGATACCATCCAATGGGAGTTTTCACACGTAGAGCCACGAGATATCACTACTCGCGCTCTCTCTCTTCCTTAGCGCCATAGGCCATCGGAAGCGCCTGATCTCGGGTTCTTGAAAATATCACAGGTAATCGATTGAGGGTCAAGCCTGGAACTGGAATCAACGGGTCGAAGCCAGCGCTCGCGTCTGAAATTCGGACAAGTCAAGCCTTGAAGGTTTACTTTTGCCGGCCAATTGCACGCGCCCGCAATCAGTGTCCGATGTCTGAAATAAAAAATACAAATGTTCTTCGTTCCGCGAAAGTTTTTGTGCACCTATCGACTTCATGTTCATTGCAAGAGCAAATGTCAATAGCTTTGAATCGTCCCACAGCTTGTAGAGTCTACTTTTCCTCTCGCATCAAGATATAACTATATACAATGTTTTTAAATATTGATTAACCAACACCCTATCGTGATCATCCCTTGTTTGTAGAGTTTATACTCTTGAATCGCTTCTTTAGTATCTATCATTGCAGTTGATGCATATATTTACTGAGGGACAGACAAATTTCTCATCAAGAATGCTAATGCAAAGCCTTGTGCTAATTTAGGAGAGATTCGGTCTCAGCTGACGGCAGAAACGACCCGCCTAATCTGTTTGTCTTACGCAAACACAAGTGGGGACCTGCTGCGTCGTGCTGCGTCATTTGTGAAGGTTGTACGACACCCTACTAACTGAAGTGGCACTTGTGCCTGTATTACTATTGGCTGTCTTTACAAACCACCACCTTGTTTTGTCTGGTCACTGCTGCCCGAATATCTTGAATGGGAAGAACCGCACGTGCACGGCGGCTGTGAATGTCGAACTTCACGTGCGTGTTGTTCGTGTGCGCCGTGAATGGTTAACTTATAGAACTGTTTTGTTGGGATGGATGTCGCTTGTGTTCTGTAGACAATTCGAGTCAACACGGGTTTGTCCGGTCGCTGCTGTGCTGCCAAAATGGACAATTTGAGCTGCGCTGCACGGAACACTCTATACCCTGTGTGCGTGCTGTGCAGGTAACGACCGTAGAACGGTTAGAATGAGGTGGGCGTTACTCGTCTTCAGTGGCCAATTTTACAGTATTTTGCCTCTTTGGTGGGTGTGGAACGCGAGTGCAATGGCTGCTCGTGGATAGTAAAGTTACGGGTCGTGTAAAATGTCCTACTAGGATATTTCTGATTATTTCCTGAACTGAAAGATGACTACTTACACCATAAGGAAATGTCGACAGCCGTCCTCTAGTTTGCAGCACTCTACTTCAGTAGCTTCGTACAGCCACTGCTGTCTGCTGAAAACCCATAAATTCAATCGACTATCAAGAATGTACTGCAGCGGTACCCATTCAACATGCGGTGCGAGTACCGATTGTGGTGCTCGAAGGTCTCACAGAGGATACCATGCACAGGGCCCAGCAGCTGCAGCTCTCGCATTAAACTAGGTTGCGTAGATTGCAGTCTCGTCCTTGTTGGGTTTTTCTTCTTCATAAATTGGAATATGATCGATTGACATTTTGTTGGAATCATGTAATGCACGCACGGCGACTGTATGGTTGTACTCGTTCACTACCTGCTTGGGAACCGCTGCTGTACAGAGTATGCTGAAATTAAAATAGCATTGAGAACTGGGCATCATTATTCATTCACATTGCGAAAAATACAATTTTTTCCTGTTGGGAGGCTGCAGGAGCGTAAGCCTTGTGCACTCAATCGCGTGCTCTGTAGCGCGGGCCTGGGGCGGCGTGCAGGGCCACACCCTAACAGGCTGCCTACGTTGCTCCTTGCAAACCCGCCACGCCCGCCCTATGGTTCGTGCTGAATGCTTCGCCAACACCGCTCTTTGGTTCTTAGCTGCTGGCTTTGCTAAACCTGTTTTTTTTTGCCTTTTGAAGCCTGCTTTATTGCTATTCTACCGTAAGAAATAATATGCTCCGAAAGTTTTGAAACTTTTTTACGGAAGCCATCATTTCATTTTCGTCGAAGTTTCCTTATAAAATCTTGCGGAGATTATGTCACTATCGCATAGCTACTGGCTTTGCTAAACCTGTTTGTGCCACTTTTCAGACTTTCTGGAGCCTGCTCAATTCCTCGTCCATGTGATATTTCTCACAAGTAATGATGTACAATCCTGTATAATGTGTTCTGAAAATTAGAATTGTGATGTACATCGTCTTGTGAAGTGTAATGGCTCAAGGGTTTTTGCCGACACTGTAAGTACACTGTTGGCCATACTGTCCTGCGCTCGTCTGATGTACATGCGCTGAACGTACATTAATTTGGATATATAAACAATTAAATTCATACGTCCTTGGTGAGGTACGCACCTGTATACTCCTAGCAATCATGCTCTGATTTTCCTTTAATTCGACTGTTAACACGTATAACTGGTCATCCGTTATATCTATAGACACGATTCTACGCGTATATGGTGTGTAAGTATACCCGTATTGTAGAAGTGCGTCTATAGCTTCCAGCGGCATCTCCGTTACTCTAGCGACAGGTATCTGCCATGACTTTTACCGTACGTAGTACGTGAAAGAGAAGCATATCGGACTCGCTATAGAAAGTAGAAACCCTTACTACTGCAACAAATCGATCCTGGCAGTTAACGAGACAGGTGTGGCTGGACTGAGTTTTACGTAACTTATAACGTTGACATGCGTAACATGACGTTGATATCGCCCTGATTAACGCATTTGGCATTACTATGGGAAGTTTTTGTCGTCAGCTGCTGCTCTACTACACGATGCAGTTTCGTGGGAGTCCATGCGCTGGGCTCTGGCCACTTCTTGTTAATCTCCTCTTCTAATGGAATTTTCAACCGCAGATTTCACTTTCCATATGTTACGATTGAACGGTTTGAGAAAGTAAACTTTGCAGTTACACGAATTTTGACTACTCTGTTGCGAGTCAAGTGGCATAAGTTACTACTATTGCCGAGTGTGTATAATTCAATTGCCAGGTATTGATTATACAATAATTATATTATAAAAACAACAAAGGACTTCAAACAAAATATTGTGCGCACTGGTGAATATAATTGTAATTTTCTCATTACCTCCGCCAAGGAGGTTATGTTTTCGTTGTATCTGTCTGTCACCAAGATAACNCACACGACCACCTGTTTCTCTCCCTCTTTGTTTATTCTGTATACGTCAGCGGATAAGGGAATAAGGATAGTCTGCGCCCCTAGTTTGCTTGCGCGTCAGTTTACGGTGCCCCGGACTCTCCCCACAAAACTGCGGCTATACTGTATTTGACCGAAAGTTAATTCAGTGATCATTCTTTCCCGTTTATAAAAACAGAAAAAATATAAGAAATAATATAGTATAAAAAAAGCATTTTTATACAATGAAATTAACATGAGTTGTTAGGTATATAACAAAAAAATGGATGACCAAATTTTGGTAAGTGATCCGTTTGTTCGTCCGTTCGTTTGTCACTGTTTTTAATGTTATGCTTGTTAGCACAATAACTCAAAAAAGAATGAATTGATCTTTATGAAGTTTATAGGGGTTGTTAGTGATGTTAAAAGACATAAATAATTAAATTTTGGTGCAGATTGGTTTGTTCGTTTGTATGTTTGACTCCTGTTTGTCATAACGTTTGTTAGCAGTATAACTCAAAAATTTATGGACGGATGTTCAAGAAATTGCACTAGTTGTTATTGCTATCAAAAGGCACAAATGATTGGATTTTGAAGTTTATACAAAGAAAATTATGGTTTCAGAGCCACTTTGAATTTTTTGCTACCGTTGCCTCGCATGGCGGAGGTTGCACTCTCAGAGTGCTCTAGTTGCATATTTAATGGTGTTGCGTATTCCGGGTTGCACTCATTTACCAAATCGTTGGTGCGGTCCCGCCACGTACGTGAGTCACGTGTCATTGACTAGGCATATCTTCGGCCAGGCCCGAGCAAGGAACACAAAGACGTGCTTACGTGGCATGGGATTATCATTGATGTGGCAGTTACTCACAATTGCAGTGACAGCCCATGTCACTACTGACGAAGGTAAAACAATCACGACAGTCAACTGTCAGTGTTCAGTCTCCCTCCCACCGTGTGTGCTTCTCTCATCTGCTATGACGCTCTGGGGCATCGTTTCTTCCGTCTTGCTTTTTACTCGACCGCCGGTTAGACAAACGCTCCTCAATTGTCATAACTGTGCTCGCTCCTCGTCCTGACTTCACGAAGAATAAGAAAAGCTTGCGTTGCTTCTGCGCTTCTCTCAGTCTCTGCAGTGCCGTATGCCCCCACCTGTTGTCACGTGCAGGTCATCAGTCTAGTCTGACGACACTCGCATCCTTGCCTATTTTCGGGCTCATCCAAAAATATTAGCAACAAATACATATGAGAGGAAATCAAAACTATACTAAGGCAAAAATCTAATACTAAATGGAAGTCGACTAAATTTAAAATTTAACGTTTCGGGATGAAAAATCCCATCATCAGAGAAAAAAAGGAAGAAAACTAACCTACAACCTATAAATAAAAATTTCATTATTGTCTAATGAATGAGGGGAGCATGGATGTTAACGGGCTGTAGGTTGCAGGTTAGTTTTCTTCCTTTTTTTCTGATGATGGGAATTTTCATCCCAAAACGACTTCCATTTATATGAGAGTAAATCTCTAAATCTGTTTTTTATTATCAATTTCAAATTCAGCGATGGGTTGCCACTTGAAATTATTTCTTTTGTTATATGCAGAAAATTAATTTGCGCCTGAATTCAGTCAGCGGCTGCGGCATTGTGATAACCAGATTCTGGGCGTGTTTACGTAGTCTCCTTCATGTCTTCATCAGTTCATTTCTACTATACCTGTTTTCTTCATTTTTCTCACAGGGTTCTGAGTTTTGTTGTAAGTACATTTTCCTTTACGATATATGATCTGCATGTTTGCCATTACGTTAAATCCTCTTCGAGGTGTGGGTCTCTAGAGGCAGTTACTGTAGGCTTATGTATTTACTGATCTACTAGTAGCCCAAGCCGTCATTGACGACAGAAAATTAGCATTTCAGGAAAACCCCCGTTGTCTCCTGTGCTTTTTAATTTTCAGAGGACCTCTCAAATGAAAAATCAGCATTCGCCTGAAAAATTGCATAGACATTTATTATGACTTTATGAGGTAAAGTCAAGTGGCATCTCCCGTAGCCCTTTTGAACATGTCCAAATACGGTCATGCAGGCGAGCTCAGGTCTCACAGCTGGAGTTCCCGAGTGGGACCCCCGTATCCTAGATACCGTTTTCAGCTCTCGAATTTATTCCGATCGTATTCCCTCAGAGTTTGACAGGAAAAATATCAATATGTTTATAAAGAAATAAAAACACGACTTGAATTATTTTTATAGCAGATAGGTTTCAATATATGTTGAACAAAAGAAATAACTATGCATGACAGTTATGGAATATATACAATATTGAAAGCGACTCCCTTTTGCATTAGCATCAATGCAGGCTTTTTTCTTTTTTATTTTATTTCTGGGATCTAAGTTTGAAGTTTGTAGACATGACTATAAAAAGTAGTATAACTTACCGAACACTGTCACAACTATTACGTTAAGGTGAGAACTTATGCCAGCATGAACTCGTATACGTTGTCTGTTCATGATAATAGAACGGATATGAATAGCGCCGTAATGCTGCGCTTTGCGTTCTATATTTATGCGCAATCTCACAAGAGCGCAGCTGGTCAGGAAATGGTTGTATTTGTTCACGGTTGTTTGTACTTGGTTAAAGATATGACCATGGAATAGTTCTGGCAGGTTCCTTATGGAATGTTTTCCCTTGCAGCTCCTGAGAGGCTGCAGAGGACGAGTCGTATATATATATATATATATATATATATATATATATATATATATATATATATCGGGTTGTTATTTAGCTTTGCGCATTGTATTATATGGATTAGCACTACTTGGGTAGTGTATAGTTTACTTAAGCCTCGGTTAGGTCTTCTGCACGTTGCATTTTTTCGTACCCTCTGTGCATTATTTTTTCGTGGTTCCTTTTTTGCTGCTCTTTCGCTAGCTTTTTTTATGCCCTTGCATGGATTCTTCTTGTTTTGCTCGACATACTATGTATGTATGTGCCTTTGTTCTAGAGCTTCGGATCACAGAATACTTACGCTGTGGGCAAATTGGTTCAGAGACCAGGAATTTCTGTGTTTCAACACCAAAATTTAATCATTTGCGCCCTTCAACAGCACTAACTGCTTCAGTAATTTTTTTGAATATCCGTTCATAATTATTTGAGTTATTTTGCTAACAAGCATAAAATTAGAAACAGTGAAAAGCTAACGAACGACAAACAGATCATAACAAAAATTTGGTCATTTAGTCTTCGTGATATGTCTAACAACTGGTGTAAATTTTATAAAAATCCATCCTTAGCGTTTTGAGTTATGGCATTGAGAAAAATGGGGCAGACAAACAAACAAACGGATAAACAGATCTTCACGAATAGTTAATCATCTATTCTTCGTAACATACCTAACATTCCTTGTAAATTTCATCAATATCCGTCCATAACTTTTTGGGTTAGGCTATATTGGTGATCGATAGACAGACAGAATAACAGCAAACAGACCCGACGAAATAATAACCTCCTTAGCCGAGGTAATTAGTACTTTTTATAGAAATTTGACCCTGCTTATGAAATTTTACGCATAAGTGTTTTTTTTATTTTCTATGCGGATACATAACGTATGTATTTCAGATGCACTGGTATGTATAAACTTTTATTTCTACATTAAATTATTAAGAAGCATACACTATACGTTGACTAAGCGACGCACGACGAAAATCATTACGGTTCATACCGAGGGTGCGTGTACTCCAACGCTGCAATATCAGTTCCTTAGGGCACGAGGATATTGAGTGATTAAGGTTGGCTTGCTAGGGAAAGTATAGTGTACTGTTTGTAAGAGAGCGTGAGAACTGCTTGGTGGTTTGATAAATGTGCGATCGAGGAGAAATTTGAACACCAATGGGCAGGTGTGATCTCTGCGCGTGCAGTACATCGAATAAAATACATGCAAGTATAGTTAGTTTCAGGTTCTGAGTGCTCATACTGTACGTTCATCTATGTTTTTCTTTTTCCAGCTTTTATTGCTTTCAGTATAATATTTACTATTTTTAACACCGTCGCAAGCTTACGTATATTACATACTGTATATATACACTGTTGCTAATTTCACATGCATGCGCCTGCTGCTAGTCTACAATACAGCTCCATACGAGAAACAAAAACCAGCAGTGATAATATACTTACCAGCTGAACTGCCATACTTGCGCTCTTAGCGTGGGAACACGTCGCCGTCCTCCACCGTCATATTATGAGAACTCTCACTTTCTTATTAGACAGCGGTTGTCTTGCTGCTGTTGTGTGCTGACCAGTTGATAGATAACACGGGGCTACTCTTACTAGCAACGGTCGTTTCTCTACAGCATTGTGTCGTAATTGTTGCGACTTTCTTTAACAAATGACATGGAACTTACCATACAGACCTGTGTTGCGAAGCCTTAGAGAAGACTGTATTGGCAACAGTAGGGAATGTGTCCAGTGACCTGTGTGTACCTTGCCAAGCCTCCCGGGCGATTCTGTCTCTTCGGCGTAGAGTGCCTCCTGCACTATTCTCGGGGAAGGTTGTGCTATGCTGAGCTGTGGGTGTTCGCGAAGACTCTAGTTATTTATCTGCACTTTCGTAATATATGGAGTAGCCATTCTGGAATTCTTAGCTGTTAGACGAGTTATGAAACCGTTGTTCTTGTTTTAACCAAGTTTTATTATTTTGTTACAAGGGTTTTTCCTATTGTTTTCCTACGGGGAAGAAGGCCTTGGTAGCGAAGTAGCTCCACTTCGTTAAAATAAGAGTAATTTAGACATTTTAAATGCTCGCTTAACCCTGCGTTTGTCTCGCTGGATGTTATGTCAGTCCGAAAACTTTCGAGCGCCGCTTGTTCTCACGGACTCGTTGTTTGCGAAATTGTATTATTAAACACGTGGCTAACGCAGGGTTAAGGGGGGCAGGATATAATTTAGGAAAAGATATTACGAAAGTGTGGAAACATCGGCCGCGGTTGTATGGCCACACCACCGTAAAGGGAGTCAGCGACTACAATGTGAAGCTAGTATGACAAGGAGTGTCCTCACGGTTTCTGTTTAATTTCTTGTCTGCCAGACCAAGTCCAAATGTCTTCGCAGAGATCGTACCTGCGCTGTCTGCTGTTGGCAAGTCGTACTGTGGCACTCAACGCTACTGCTACACAAGGCCTGTTTTAATGAAACCGACAGTCTTGCTGTTAACTCATACCGGTTATGTCACTTTCTTTTACATTTTTACGCTACTGCTACACAAGGCCTGTTTTAATGAAACCGACAGTCTTGCTGTTAACTTATACCGGTTATGTCACTTTCTTTTACATTTTTACGCTACTGCTACACAAGGCCTGTTTTAATGAAACCGACAGTCTTGCTGTTAACTCATACCGGTTATGTCACTTTCTTTTACATTTTTTTATGTATTCAACGTCTTGTGTTTTTCGGATTCCACATACATAACATTTANGGTAAAGCACCGAGATAGCCCTTTTTGAGGGTAGGTTCCCCTCGCGCCGAGGGGTCATCGCGCCGCCCCTTCCGGTTTCCCAGGCCCCGCCCACTCCGGTTAGCGCCCCCCCCCCCCGCTAAACCGGTAGTGCATTGGCCGTTACAAACCGGAAGCTCGCGCGCGAGGGTAGGTTACCCTCAAAAAGGGCTATCTCGGTGCTTTACCCACTACTCTCAACGCTACTGCTACACAAGGCCTGTTTTAATGAAACCGACAGTTTTGCTGTTAACTCATACCGGTTAGGGCTATGTCACTTTCTTTTACTTTTTTTATGTATTCAACGTCTTCTGTTTTTCGGATTCAACATACATAACATTTAAGATATCTTATTCCACGTTTTCCTGTTAACACATTAACTGCAAAGTACGAGATATCTCGTAGTTGGCAGTCTACCCATACATGCCACTTACGAGAAGACTCGTATCAGCTCAATGTCATTGTATCGCGTTTTCTATTAGCCGGCCCCCAGTGGGAGTTTCACTAACATGTTCTGGCACTCTGTGAGACGTCATATGTGCATGGAAATCTGGTACGAGTATTCTCGTAGTATGGCATACGAGAGTACATATACGAGTAAACTCACAATCAGTGAAGCTCCAAATATCCCTATTGGCACACTATGAGGGAATATGTAAATACCCGTGGTAGTGAACGTGTTAACCAGTTAGTTGCTGTAATATTTTGCATATGTTATAATTGAGTTTTAAATATTAAATGATATTGCTGTTAACCGGGCATTTACGGTCCACACTAAAGTTTCATTTTTGCAAGAATGGCGTTATTACACCAAAACCGAATGGTGTCTTTCTATTAGTATATGTTAAAAGCAGGCTTAGAGAGTGAAGCTGAAGTAAGTAATGTACTGAGGGTATTAATAAAGGCCAGTTCACAAGCCACTCTGTTGATGAGATCTCTTAGCCTATTGCCCAATTCTTTTGTAGAGTCCTTCTGAACACATCTCGACCTATCAAAATATTTATGAAAAAGTTCCCCTTCGAGTCAGTTGGCTCTGGAAGTGTCGCTAGGAGAAAGTTTCGGGTATCTATTTAAAGTTTGCTGTCGTGTGCACAACAAAATACTTCACCGTCACCTGTATACGGGACGGATCTTCTACAGTGAACTTCCGTACTTTATTTTACATATAACGGATTGTTTATAAGCAATCTTAGTTTATGCGTGTGGACTGCGCGTGTAACAGTTAATTAGGTGACTATTTGTCAGTCCGGCGTTAGTTTTGTGGGCCTGGTGATATAGAGTGTTGACGTCATTAAGAAGTCTCAATGTCGACCATTATTATACCGTTAAATTGAGTAATATAACGGTAATAATTTGAGCGCGCAGTGCAATTAAGAAGAACACCAATTACGCCTCTTATAAATTGAACTCGGAGCTGCAGCACATATCTCCAAGATCTATGTCACTATAGATGGAGTTGTTAAGCTATGTAATTGAACATCGAGTCGCTTCATTTACTGAGGTACGTATAGTTTGTATTCTTTACTAGTGGCCCGGGCCGTCATTGTAAATGATGGAAGAAAATTAGCACCTCAGGAAAACCCTCGCCGTCTCCTGCGCTTATTACTGTTCAAAAGGCTACTTTAATGAAAATTCAGCATTCTGCCTAAAAAATTGGATATATATATTATGAGGCGTAGGTAAGTGATATCTTCCGTAGCAACTCAGAACAATGAACATGTCCACACACGTTCATGCAGGCAGGCTCAGGTCCTTCAGCTGGAGCGCCCAAGTGTGACTCCCGTATCCAAGATACCGTCTTCGGCACCTGAATTTTCTCCTATCTTATTCCCATAGAGCGTGACAGGAAAGATATAAATATAGTTGTAAATAAATAAATAAATAAATAAAAACACGACATGAGTTATTAGATAGTACTGATTGGCGCTTGTTTGCAGCAGCCATGAGGCTCTCATTTGTAATTAGAAACGCTATCATATACGAAAGTGTTAGCTTAAGGTGCTAGGTCAGAATTATTGGTTTACAACGAAGTGTATATGTACCGGGTGTTCAGAAACAACGGGTACAAACTTTTACAGTAGAGACACCAAAAACAAACACCTTTTATGAATACCGAAATTTCTAAATAAAAAACTCGTTAGTGTTCGAGATACGTACGTAGCTTCAAATTTTTAATTCGAGACCTTTTGAGATCCCGTTTCAAACAGACTTTATATATAGTGAAAAACGAGAGAATATTGTGGAAACAAATGTAATAATTGAATTATCGAGAACAATTAGCAATAACTTTTGGAAATGTCCACCATTTACTTCAGTGCAGACCTGACTCCTCCTCTGAAAGGAGTGCGACACACGAGACAACATTCTTCGATCTTCAGCGATGTTGCTTGCTGCGACCGCGATCCTGGCGACATGATCCATTTCTGACTCACAGGTGTTTCACACACCAAAGTTCTCATGTGGCCCCAGAAAAAGAAATCCAATGGATTGAGGTCTAGAGATCTTGCAGGCCATACCACTGTACCATTTCGCCCTATCCTCTTGTTCGAAAACGTGTCTTAAGGTACTGGCGAACAGCTCCATGGTGATGGGCAGGAGCCCCGTCGTGCTGAAACCACATACAACCGAGGGTTGGCAGAATGTATGGTAAAAATACAATTAACGTGTACAGTTTGCACGTATCACAGTTCACAATTTAAAGCTACGTAACTCGAAAACTAACGAGTTTTGGAAATTTCGGCATGCAGGAAAAGTGTTTATTTTTGGTATCCTTATCTCTTGTGAAAGTTTGTACCCGTTGTTTCTGAACACCCTCTATACGATAGCTGTCGCTCCAACTAAGTTTTGCAAATCGCAGCTTAACTTTGAGTCGTGGTGCAATCAGAACCCTATTAAGGCTTCCATAACCTGAAAACGCTTGCCTGTACCTTATCTGAAGTAAACGAGCGTAACATTTCCTTTCATGAATTAATTATCTTCTTCGTAAAAAGAACACTAGCCTATAGGAAATGTAACATATATGTTACGGCATGAAAGAAAAGATTAATTTTCATGAGAGCGGTTTGTGACTGCGAAACGATTTTGAGCGCTAGCTGACACTTGTACGGCACAGATAACCTAGGGGTTGTGATTGCAACACTCCTTTGTTAACTACCTGCTACTGGCACGAGAAACCACCATTGAATTTGAATAGTTTAAGAGACTTTCATATTAGCAAACTCTAATCGAAAGATGCTCCACTGATGTTTGGTAGGTACGCAGTACTCGTCATGCATCGTGCAAAAGCGTGCTGCGTTTGCACTGCCCTCTTATTGTCATGTATACAGTAGTTCTGCTTGTCCTTCGAAGCTATATTAATCTTACAATTTTCGTAATAACATAATAAGTTTTGTGCGTGCAATGCCCAATTCATAATTTACAAAGGAACTATTGCTATATTTGGGTGATAAAGCTTTACTTATGCTGTAAATTTAAAATGCTAGCGTGATAAGTGGTCGTTCGAAATTGAAGTGTTCTTGAGATCCCGCAAGAACATTGCCATGCTTTATTCAAGGATCGTTTCTACGGCCTTCCGGGTAATTTTATTTTCAACTCGAAAATGACTTGTTTACTCAACTGAGTAGCGTGTCTCTGTATTTTCAGCACCAAAGTCGTTGTAACTTCGCTATTTTCAAACTTTCCGTCAGCTTACCATTGTGCGGTGCGTACTGATTGCGTTGCTTTCGAATGAAGTTGACAAGCACCGTAGATATCTGATATATTTCCTCCATCTTAGTGCAGCAGTGCCACCTCACTACAATTAGGAATAGTTCTCGAACTTGGACTCGATCAATGTAATAAACACCGTCGTCTGTTTATATGTTTAGTGTCACGCTCTTGCCGAAATAGGCGGAAAATAGGCCAGATAACAGATCTTGTAATTATGTTGCGTTATCATGGAGATCAATAAGCACAATTAGACCAGGTTGCAGGACATTGCGAAAATTGGATTCTTATCCCATTAACTGAATGCACTTCTTACGCAGCTGACGTTGATATCTAAACAATGAAGATACATAGTTACAGCTACTTTTAGCGTTGGCATTGAGTGTGATTTTTATTACTTTCTCCATACATCGAAACAATGTACTGTATATACTGTCAGTTCACGACGTACAAGTTCAGTAAATGATCAATAAAGTACATTCGAAACGACGTTTTTTCACAAGGCGGTAGACGCAACAATAATGTTTCTTGCTTGCTTCCTTTCTTCTTCGACGGGGCAGTTTTCGCTTCAACACAAGTATTTCGATGTACTGAAAGTGTATCATCCGGTAGATACGATACGCGGTGGGAATTTAATTTAATTTAGTAATACTTTGCTGCTTGCTAATATATATATATATGTATAAGCATATTTCGCCGCATATCAGCTAAGGTGGTGAAAGAGTGTGCTGCTTGGATGCATCGAAAAAGAGAGAACTTATCTCTAATGACAGTTTGAGTTAGCCATTATAACGTATCCTGAAAAAGCATAATTAGTAATAACATACAGTACGTTGAATCAAGATGAGTCTCCACAATTCCTCGCTGCCATTTTTGACAGCGCCAGTACTCTTAGTGCAATAGCATTGACAAGTAACCTTTGGAGCGAAACAGCACAGCCCGATTAAGATACCGTATGTCTAACTCAGTGGTAATTAAACTTTGCAAATTGGCATCATTCAACAAACTGAAGCCAGTCATCAAAAGTCAGCATCTGTTTTGAGCTGACTCTGTAGGAACTGAATAAAACTTATTTTTTTGCGCAGCAACTGCCTATATTTGAAACGTCCTGAGTGACGCTCGTACTGTACACACGTCTGGGTGTTATGAGATAAATCATGCCTTGTAGTATGGCGTATAGAGGCTATCCTCGCCCCATTAAACCTCTAACATCTTTGTTGCACTTTGTGGAATCCTTATAGTAAAACTAGCATTACTGGCAGCCTCCACATTCACTGTATGCAGATTCACTGAAAGGTAAAAATAGTATTGATCTCCGATCTTACCTAGAAAATTTCAGACTATTTATCAATCTCATCGAAAGTCGCGCATTCCTATACATATTATAGCGCATTTCCGATTGCGTATAGATTCGGTATACTGACTTCTGAGGGAATGGATATCTTGTACTTGAAACTGAAATCCAACTCCGTGTGACTGAGTTTTCCGTCGTTTCAACCATAATCGTTCTGAGATTAACGCCTTGAACTCGCTTCATAGTTGCGAGTCGCGCCCTCACGATTACAGTTTCGGACCAGACAGGGCTAACTTTATTGGATTAAGCCGATCGTAGGGCACGACCTGAAGGCATTTTGAACTGCGGCCATCACTATCGCAGCTGAATTTTCTGACACCTGTACACTCGCTCGCAAAACATGTCTGTCTGTGGATTTTACTAGAGGCAGAACTCGGAACTTTCTGTCTGACCGACCAGGTCAAATCTAAGTTTAGCTTGCGAAATGGTTTATATAAACAGTAACAACCAAATTACCGAAGCTTTGTGTGTTGAGCGCTGAAGTGCCTCATGTGTCCCAGGTCGCTTTATATTCCGACAGTATCTGCTGTGATCCTTCCGTATGCTGCGTCGCACTGACGTGTACGGCGACAGTTTCCTAATGGTCATCAATGTGACTATATACGGAAGCGGCACTATGTTACAGAAGTTAGTTAAGAGGATCGCTCGTAGGATCGCTCTGACGTGCCTAAACGAACAAGCATCCATTTTCTCACTCGTATAAAAATCCGCGAGATTTAGGCGTATATAAGAGAAGCACGTGCGGATCTAAACTGAGTGCAGACTGCTATAAGCAAAGCCGAAGCTGCCAGCTTTTCACTTACTGAATAATATAGAATATTACAGAACTATTTTTTTACATGGTATTCTATGGAAAGTTTGATGCGGTACAGTGGGAGTTATGTATAACTTTAAAGCTTTCGTTAATTTCTATGTGGCTGCAAGAATTGATGATTACATCGTATCTGAAAAATATTTTCCGTGCATGGTGAGTAACTTGAGGTATCCCAGCAATTCCCGATTACTGGTAGTACGTTTCGTTACTGTATGTGGCATGTTGCATCTCTTGTATGCTGTGGTCATCAGTCGCTGAAGTTGCCGTCGCACGTCCGTGCTGTTCTTTGTATCGCATTTGTGTGCATGACTGCCAAGCCGTCAGGAAGTCACACATCATTGTGTGTTCTGCAGGTATCTCTGATTGTTCTAAGATGCTGTCCCTTCCTGCTCTACGCTCGTTTGCAGTAATGCGTGATCACATATACTTAGATTCGCTTCCTTAGTACGAGTTTGTCGCCACAGATGCCACGAGCTCTCCTTGTTCTCGTTTCAATGCCATCGTTTGGCTGTAAAAAATATTTGCTTCCATGGTTTTCGCACGAGGCCCAACGTAGCGGTAGATAAGCCTACGGGCCTGTGTTGGGATTCCTCCGCTGCTCTCCATGACGTCGGTCATTGCAAAGTTCTTCGCTCCGTAGAAGCTAAATTTCCTCATCGGTTTCTGGAGAAGGATATGATTCTCTAAGAAGGTAGGGCCGACTGTGAGTAATCTCCCCGATATTTGGTCCTGTGCGCTTGATAAGTACTAATGAACATAACTGAACGAACGTGCTCCGTGCAATCAATACCTGTGGTAAAGTCACCAGTGTTACTGCCGTAACCGGAGCTGAAGTGGCTCTGGAGGACCAATCACTACATTGAATATAGAAGAAGTTTGACCTGAGCTATACCGTTGCAGAAACACTGGTAATATCTGTAGTTTCAGCTTTCCATGCCTCATGTGAGCAATAGTATTCGTAGAAATACCACTCTGTGTAACGTTCTGAGAAAGATGCAGTTAGCGTTAACCCTGTCGAGCCTACTGTGAACATTTGTGGAGGTTGCAAGCAATGCTGTTCGTACGAAGATGTTACACACTTCAATCATGAAAGGGTTGAGCGCGTAGTCAGTTTCCTATATTCGTCATCAAAATAACATATTCCGTGGGTTCTGCAGGTGTGCTAAAAACTGTACATTTATCTGCCACACACGTGTTGCTGCAGTCGTGTAGTGAGATATGCGTCACTTTGGATATTGTACCTTGAAAATTGACAACCGAATAGCCTTCCAGGTGTCGCGACTTGATGGACTCTATTTCCTACGCCCCCTTTGATGTCAGCCAACAAGTGTTCACGTTCATGGAGTACCATTGGAGATTCAGGAAATTAATGACCCCAATACTTTATTTAATTCCCTCACCACCTGCGCAGCTGTGAACGTCAGATTGAAAACAATGGGGACGTTTCGTTGCCGGTAAAGGTTCGGTGCTTGTAGTTTTGGAGAGACTTAAGACAAGCATGCAGCACGCAACATAGGGGTGTACCGATATCACTTTTGCTGCCTTTACTGATACCTCGCAATTGGGCAATACCGATACCTAAAAGCCACAGATACTTTGCCGATACCGATTCACCGATACTTTTTGAAAAAATGGGCAAGGTCAGAGTGAATGCTTATAAAATACAGTGAACATTTTATTGATTATTACGGTAAATATATTTAAAATACCCTATATATATATATATGTTTCTTTCATGTAAACTAAAATGGTAGTTCAGGTTTTCTATAGGACTTGGTGTGGTGTTTCATCAAAAGAAAAGGGAAAGGTTCCACAGGGAAAGTAGAATGGTTCACTCCTCGCTAAATAATCTTAATGTAGTCCAAATATATAGCCCTTATTTGTTAATTAATACTCCCGACCATAAAATTCGCCACGGTGTATTAGATTTCAGTTAATGACTGTGGATGACCGAAAACTCGACCATGTTGTTGAGCTTAATCATAACAGCTTTACCTATTAAGCTTCCCAAATGCCTTATTTTTTACCCGTTTGGTTTGAGTTTGTAACAAACCAAAACAATTACACACTGTCCGTTGTATCAGAGTTGTGGTCAAATATACTCTCGTAGTCGAGCCAGCTTTTTCATTTTTCAGATAGTTTGACTGTAAAGTGAATGGGTTTCGTCGTATTTATTTTCGTTTTCTTTAAACTTGTACCGATTACAATGATGGCTTCTGAACGGAGCTCGCTGTCGTTTTAGCTTAAGACTATACCGTCGTGGGAGCGGAGCAGCTACATTTGCAGAAAATATTGCGTGTGTTTGCTCAAGTTCCCTCGGTTTCTGACTATCGTGTGAAGCTGCCGTAAGAAATATAGCATGGGGAGTGGGTAAAATAGTACCGATGTCTCAAAACATAAAATGATGCTCAAGTAACCGGTATATAAGCTGTAAACTACCTTTGAAGGCGCAGATCTCAAGTCACGCACGGCGTATGAACTCAACTACCTTAATCCTTTTGCCATTAAGTCGCCGCATAGCGCAGGCGGCAAACATTTTCAAACATCTTCCGCCAAAGTCAACACATACGTAAACTGCTGATCTGAAGACAATTTTTTAACTTCTGTCTACCGGAAACTCACGTTTTCTGCCGGCGCTTGTATAATATTCTTTGAGTATGTTAAAGTTTACTGAGTAGGTCTTACATATCACTTGAAGATATTTCTTTATTGAGCTAAATAAAAATAAATTAATGCAATTTTGGTTAATAATATAGTTACTGATGCAGGCACGTTGATAAGCGAAAGTTGTCCCTGCCACTAAGTTTGAATTTTCTTCATTTTGCAAACAGTATCTGTGGTATCGGCAATTTGGACCTATTTTTAGCTGATACCGATACCAAAAAATGACAGATACATGGCCTGCCGATACTGAAGTATCGGTATACCTCTATACACGCGACTGTATTCCCAGTGACATTGACACGTATGGGTGAGGTACCGTGTGGCAGCTGGCATTTACAGCTGCGCTAGAGCTCATAAAGAAGGCTACCCGAGCTGCAGTGGCGCATGAGATCGATACATGCTATTTTTTCATCTGCAAGATATAGTATGACTAGCCTATATGTATGCCCCGTCAACATCGCAAGAATCAATCCTTTCGATCGAGGCTTGTCTTCAGAATAATTGCATTGGTTTCTGGGCATTCATTTCGATCTTGTGTTTCTTCTCTTCACACCCACTAGGATCAAGTCATGATCGAAATAACGTTATTTGCATTGGGGCTAACTTCCGAATCGTTCCGTATGGGGAAGGAGTTATATAACTTTATCCCATTACATACATTGCTCCAATATTTTCTTCATGTGACACTTCACCTCTTCACAGTATTGAGGGAACTAGGGTACGATTTTTTACTCCACATTTCGTATACGTATAAGCAACCTGCTCTTCAGCGCTATACAGAGTCCCGACATACGACAATGTTTTCAATTAGGGAAAGAAGCTGAGTATCTGTTTTTATTCTGGAGAGGACAGGAGCACTTCGGACCAAGAAAATATAGAACTTGCAATATAGGCTTCAATCGTAAACGTCATTTTAAGTCTTTTCTAAAGTGTTTCAGATTACAGTGAGTCCTGGATATGAACCCTACCTACCTACCTACTGCATGAAGCTTTATTCAAGTACTAAATTTTCATGTGTGAGTATGTAATCAATATGTGCTGCGTAATGTGCATGCATGATTTATCAACAGTAAATATTGCCAAGAAGGAAAACTTTGAATCTGAATAATGAAATTGCATAAAACAAATAGGGCTTGTTGCTCGGATTATCTGTGCTATAATGTGCTGGATCGGAACCGGATCTGATTCCTAGACAAGGCTCTCAGATATGGTTCGCAAACATTCAGTACTTCGACGCTTACAGAATTGTACTTTCGCATGATAGCTGTGCTCCGAGAAATCTCTAGTTGATGTGACCAAATCATTCAACCAGCCACATTTGGTTGTGAGAACCGATAATGAGAATTCTTCGTAGTTAACATAACACTCATAACAAATGTCATAACCATGGAAGCTTGTATAATTGCATCAGGTGGGGGTATTTGACAGATTAAATAGAGATAGAGATTCTGGTGTGCTTATACTATATTTAGTGCGATGAACGTTTTTCTTTGGCCCTCATAACCAAATGTGCATGGTTGAACCGTATGGTCACATTTACTGACGATTTCTCTACGAGTACAAAAAAGTGTCGTGTGCAGCGCGCATTTCTCCTCTACGTCCGAATTAAGAATCAACTTTCCAACGGTATACAACTCTAGAACGTAACGAAAGGCCCCGGGTGGATATTGGATGCAAAGATAAGTAGTGTCGGGTAGGTAACTCTGCATCTCTCGTGAAATAAATAGAACCGTATGTTATTAAATTACTATATGCTCCCTACAGTATGTTTTGAGCAAAGCGCTCAGGAAAAGTACTGTTGCCGTTCAGTTCTACTGCCCTATAGATGCTATCGTCGAAGTAAAGCTAGGATTTTTAACTTTTGCTCGATAACGTATGGTTACGTTTTACTGTATTGTAGTTACATACTTGCCCTTAGGAATTAACCCTTTTCCGCCTGAATAAAACTTCACTTCATACGAAAGCACCACTTATGTCAAATATGCAGGAACAGTTTTGGCGTTGAAGGTTAAAGAGCTGCTGCCTAGTATTGGATTCAGTGTAAATATTGAAGGGTTAAAGAGCTGTCCAGCATCGTATCCAGTGTCATTGCTGAGGTTTAAGAACTACCTATATCGCATACAAATATGTATACATATAAGTGTTGAAAAGTTAGAGAACTGTTTGGCTAAAGAGCTGCATAGTATTGCATGAGCACGCAATATAATAAACACCACTGCATGTATGTTTGTATATTTATATATTTGTGTTTTTTTTGGGGTCCCGCTCGTAACAAAATAGATACCGGACGCGGAAAATAGGCCAGGTTGGAGAGTTTCGCGATTTCTGCTACATTCTGATATCACACGATAGGCGAAAATTAAACCAGGTTGTACAAGATCGCCAAAGTAAGGAATCCATATTCCTATCCGAAAAATTAAAAGCTAATTTCGCTCTGCCAACGTTGAAAGCCAATCTATGGAAATAGTCGCAGATTTTCCTTTCCGTCTCATGGGTTATGATCTCTGCTTTCGTCCTACTTCAAAACGTTATTTTCTTTTCATGTATTAGTTCATGGTGCGCAAATTAAGTAGAAGATGAATGAAACGAAGAGAAAGCTATTTTCAGGGCGCTATAGACGAAGTCACTGTTTTTTTTTTTTTTTTTGCTATCTTCCTTTGAAGGAGCAGCTTTTCGCTTGAGAGCAAAATTTTCGACGTACTGGAGTTGTATTGTTGTGTATACAGTGTACGCGGGTAAAACTTGGAATTCAATGATGCCTGGGTGCTTACCAATATTTTTGTTACATGCCGTATAAGAGAAGGAGTGCGTGCTCTGTACGGATGAATTGAAATAGAGCGAGAGCACCAATCTTTTTGGATAATTTCAGTGCCCGTTGTGGTCCTTCCTTCATAAGGAAATTATTAAAGAAAGTATCATCAATGAAGAACTGTTATCGCAAATTCCTCGCAGTTTTTTATAGCCCGTGTATTCTAGCACTATACACACGTAATTGCTGAAAGGAAAAGAACTGTCGATTATCACATACGTACGCTTCAGTGTTGCCGTTTCAGCTTCAGTGGACCAACGACATTGAGTAAAAGTATCACAGCCGGCCGGCGTAATGGTGTCATTGCCAAATCCATGTGCGTGTTTGTAATAACTGACGATATGTGACTGCAACGAGGCCGAAATTAGCGCGTCTGCTTGTTGTCAGGTGTCACTCCGTGTTCCGGCACATTGGTATTTTTGTTTACCAAAGTTTAGTGTCTCATCAGCTCGAGGGCTTAGGATGAGCTATAGGTCCTCTAGGATTAGTTTTGTCCAGCCTATGTTATGGGGTTAAACTCCCCAGAATCATCCTGGGTAATGGGGTCACGCACGTGCAGGACACCCCATTACAGCACATTTTCCTACGGAGGCTAGTTGATGTGGACCCAGTAGGTTGCCCTACTCATCTTGGTCCAACCCTTAACATATCCGAGTCTCACTTTGCTTCATTGCTTTTTCCTACTGCTACTGACAGCCTTCTCTCTTACCACTGCCTCCGAACTGCAGCTAAATAGTGCCACTCCTACGAGAAAGGCATCCCCACGCTGTAGTGAAAGGTCCAGAAAAATTGGAAGCTAAAATACTGTATATTGAATACTCGTATAATGCTGTTGAAAAATTTTGCATGTACTTTAAACCTCCCCACCGATAAAGGCACTCGTCTCAATGGTGTCGATCTCACTGATGTAGACAGTTTTTCGATCTTATCTGGGTCCTAGAATCATCAATGATTTTTGTGATAACCAGGATATACAGAAAAAAACACGAAAGCTCCCCGCAGTAGGCAACATGCTAATCACAAAGTTTATTCACTGCTCGGAAGAGATCAAAATACAATAAAAGCTATTTCGGAGCTATTGCTATCCGCATAACTGATTCTCGCTGTAGTCGAACGTTAAGCATAAATCTTTGGATGCCTACTTTTAGCCCATAATGATATTTTTCGTCAGCTGATGGATGTGCCGAGGTCAATCTGTGCAAGTATATTTGTTCAAAAGTATACCAATTGCCTCAAAATTGGGACAAGTAAATGCGCTCTCATTCTCCAGATCACGATAGACAATCTGATAACACCTTACTCAAGGTGATCCGTATGGTGGCCCTGGCTACAAGCTGTCTAACTTGTACACCCAATGGCAGTGCATACGGTTTCATAAACCAGTGTCAAACAGTGGGCCAAAATTCAGTGTAGTTTGTTAATTATAGTACCTATTACCCGGTCTTTGTGTCTAAAGTAAGTTTAGTGATAAACTGTGCCTCGTACGCATATAAAGCATCCCTATGTGTACCTAATAATGTGTATTTTTTGTTTCCTCCGCCAAGGGTTTTATATTCATCGGGTTTGTCTGTTTGTTTGTCACCAAGATAACTCGAAATGTTATGAGGATTTTGACGAAATTTACAGAGATTGTTAGGTATGTTAGGAGGAACAGATGATTAACGTTTGGGGAAGATCCGTCCAACCGTTTGTTTGTGTCAGGGTTCTCTGAGGGCGGACGGTCCCGTATGGCTCTCGTGGGACGTCCGGCTTGCGTGAATCGGCCTCCTCTGACTAGCCGGGGCAATATGATGCCTTTGCGGACGGTCCCGGTAATACGCACGGGCCGTCCGGCTTGCTAAGCGGTCTGTAGCTGTCGGCCGTAGCGGCTAGCTGCTTTAGCTAGCGTGAGGAACTCTCCTTAGGCGCCAGAACCTGGAAAGACCAAGGATGCAGCTGTCGCCGTGTGGTTCCGCTAAGGCTTTAGCGGAGGGATCCTAGGAAGACCTGGGAGTGCTCTCTTCGCCGTATTTAGTCCGCTAAGGCTAACCAGTTCGTGTGCCAGACTGCGAGAGTGGTCTTCGTGACAGGTTACCCACTCAGGCGTAACCGTTTCTATGTTTGAGTTGTGTTTGTCATAATGTCTGTTACGCAATAACTCAAAAACTTATAAGTCTATATGAAATTTACAGGAGTTATTAGTAATGTTAAAAGATATAAATTAATAAATTTTGGTACAGATCGGTGGGTTCGTTTGTATGTTTGACTTATGTTTGTCGTAATGTTTGTTAGCAGCATAACTCAAACAGTCATGAAAGGATCTTCAAAAGAACTGTAGAAACTGTTAATGCTATTTAAAGGAACAAATGATTAGATTTCCAAGTGTTGATACAAAAGAAATCATGGTTTCAAAGTCAATTTGAATTTTTCGTTACCGTTGCCTTACTTGGCGGAGGTATGCGCTCTCAGAGTACTCTAGTTTTATGTATGGTATTTTATTTATCTTTTGGGGTTACTTCATTAATTCGTTATTATAATCACTTGGATCAAGTGAAGAGTTTTACGCTCGTATGAGAATAAAGGTTGTTATGAACAGTAAGTAGAGTTTGTATATGAGTATAAAACCCAACTCTAACGGAAGCCCTGTGCCAGTTATGAGAAGGTACCCAAAAATGGTATCAAGACAAGGATCGATCCCCTGTCGGAAAACCGTAAAACCGTATATAGCATTTATTTAATATCCGTGGGGAACGGTTGCGCGATAATATCGAATCACCGAAAAATTCCTAATTGCAGAGCTCCTTCATTGCACTGCTCCATTCAAACTCATTGCTCACGGAGGGACTGCAGTATGTGTCCGCATTACTGGGTACGGGGGACGTCCTGCTTCTCTTCTTTTTGTTTCAGTTCTGTTTCACTTACAAATTTATATCTATTTCTTTAGTAAATGGTTAGGAAATTGTGTCCAGGTATCAGATTGCTTGCTACAATGGTCTGCGTTTGTTTCCTCTCCTGCTCTGTGAGCTGTTTTTGTTAGGCGTGTACCATTGAACCATAAGGCTTTCCCGGTAAGGTTACTTCAATTCTGTATTGTCATATACTGTACTACGCTATCGTTAGCTGTGACTTCTGTATTGTCATATACTACACTATCGTTAGCAGTGACTTCTGTATTGTCATATACTACGCTATCGTTAGCAGTGACTTCTGTATTGTCATATACTACGCTATCGTTAGCAGTGACTTCTGTAGTGTCATATACTACGCTATCGTTAGCAGTGACTTCTGTATTGTCATATACTACGCTATCGTTAGCTGTGACTTCTGTATTGTCATATACTACGCTATTGTTAGCTGTGACTTCTGTATTGTCATATACTACGCTATCGTTAGCAGTGACTTCTGTATTGTCATATACTACGCTATCGTTAGCAGTGACTTCTGTAGTGTCATATACTACGCTATCGTTAGCAGTGACTTGGTTTCATTCGTAAAGTTGGGCTGAATATATAGCAGAAGCTGATTTTTAATTATCATGATTATAATCAACACTCATAACCTCTGAATTAATTTACGCCCTGTTATTCGATCGTCTCGTTTTACTTGACTTTGATAGAGCTTGCGATACATTCTACTTGAATGTAGCGGTTACTACACTTTACGGTGACGCTTCAGTGTAGTCTATACCCTTTGTATGCAGTTACTTCGTGACAGTGCAGTATGATTTTCTATGGTGACTTAGCTTCAGTGCAGTGCACTCATTCATTTATTCAATTACTTCGTTACAGTGCAGCAGCCTTACGTTAGGTTACTTCATTACAGCGCACTAATTTCTCAATGCGATTTTCCGTTGCAGTGGAAGAGTTTTAGCGACTGCATGACCGAGAGAACATTGCACACACGCAAACTATCTCTGATCTTATGATGAGGAGATGAGCGTGCACTCAACGGGATTGTAAGCACCATGATATATACGCATATATGCAGGGTGTGACACACGCGTATAGCTCACGCTCTTGTGTGACGAAACGCATGTCTGTGACACGCTCTGGTTGTGCGTGGGGTGTCGTCACCAGCGTAACTGCTCTCCGAAGCGCTCGTTATGTCTGTCTGGAGGATCGCGATCCACTCTTTGGAGCAGCGGATCATCAGCTGCAGATCATTACTGCGAAGAGCTAATTGTTTGCCTCGTGTTAGCATTGACTCTGCCTTTGCTCATCTACTCTCACATTCGTCGTATTTTGCTACGAATGTGATGCTGTTTATCCATCGTCCTTGGAATAATATTTGTATCGTCAGTGCAGTGATAAATCGACCCAGTGAGTGTACAGCGAATCGTCCCTGATGTAATCTCGGCTTCCATAATGGGAATACGAGGGTGGCAGTTTTGACAGCGTCTATTTTAGGTGCCCGAATAGCAGTAGTGGCGAGTCAAAATATATCAGTGAAGGCTTCAGCCAAACTGGGTTAAGGGAATAGTGCACGCACCAGACCTCCATATCGGCTTAGCCCTATTCATACTATTTTAAGCGTGGGTTTTTAGTTGTACTGTATTGGTGCTGGACTACGGATAGTTGTACTGTATTGCTGCGGGACTACGGATAGGTGTACTGTATTGGTGCGGGACTACGGATAGTTGCACTATATTGGTGCGAGACTACGGATAGTTGTACTGTATTGGAGCGGGACTACCGATAGTAGTACTATATTGGAGCGGGACTACGGATAGTTGTACTGTATTGGAGCGGAACAACGAATAGTTGTACTGTATTGGTGCGGGACTACGGATAGTTGTACTGTATTGGTGCGAGACTACGGATAGTTGCACTGTATTGGAGCGGGACAACGGATAGTTGTACTGTATGGGTGCGAGACTACGGATAGTTGTACTGTATTGGAGCGGGGCAACGAATAGTTGTACTGTATTGGTGCGAGACTACCGATAGTTGTACTGTATTGGAGCGGGACTACCGATAGTAGTACTATATTGGAGCGGGACTACGGATAGTTGTACTGTATTGGAGCGGAACAACGAATAGTTGTACTGTATTGGTGCGAGACTACGGATAGTTGTACTTTATTGGTGCGAGACTACGGATAGTAGTACTATATTGGTGCGAGACTACGGATAGTTGTACTGTATTGGAGCGGGACTACGGATAATTGTACTGTATTGGTGCGAGACTACGGATA